>JANJGN010001764.1:2500-12500 GCA_026770705.1 Isurus oxyrinchus
TCAACCAGCACCTGATCCCCAGACACAGGAGCAGGAAGGAGGGGCAGCTGGTCCCAAGCCCGGACATAGAGGTCAGTTTGAAGGAGGGAGAGAGAGAGAGAGAGAGAGAGAGGGGCGGAGAGAGGGGTTTAGGGAGGGGATTCCCGAGCTCAGCGCCCCCCAGGCAGCTGAAGGCCCGGCCGCCGATAGCCGAGCGATGGGGAATCGGGGGACGCTCGAGAGGCTGGAATTGGAGGAGCGAAGAGATCTGGGAGGGTGGTAGGGATGGAGGGGGGGTTACAGAGATAGGGAGGGGGTGAGGACATGGAGGGATTTGAATTTGTGCTGTTGCTGGGCTGGGAGCCAATAAATTTCACCTGGTTTGTTCGGAGTGTCGCGGGATAGGAGTTTGGAAAATTGACTCGCTTTCTCCACTGCGAGAGGCAATAACTCGACTGGTGTCCCCGTCCATTCACAGTCCATACCCACAGGTCAAAGAGGGTGGCTCGTCCAGGCATTGAGAAGGTGTGAGAGCACCACCCTCTGCTGGTGTAACATTGCAACAGCAGCTCTGGTAGCTGAATTCAGGAAATGGTCAAGCTGAATTTTTCTGATTCCCTTACCTGTCTTTTTAAAATAAGGATTCCAGCGCTTCAAGGAAAATACTGTTGGTGCTGGGGATTGGAGCATGTTCTCATTCAGTTATCTCACTGTCCCCATCAAACACTCCCAGGACAGGTACAGCACGGGGTTAGATACAGAGTAAATCTCCCTCTACACTGTCCCCATCAAACACTCCCAGGACAGGTACAGCACGGGGTTAGATACAGAGTAAATCTCCCTCTACACTGTCCCCATCAAACACTCCCAGGACAGGTACAGCACAGGGTTAGATACAGAGTAAAATATATCAAAAAAGCCATTTACAAACATCTTGCCCACTGCCCTGTATCACTGACTGTATCTCTACTGATGTTAATCCAGCTCCCTCACACTGTCACTCAGTAACCCCTCTCTCCCAGTGCCCTGTGTTACTCACTGTATCTCTACTGATAATCCAGCTCCCTCACACTGTCACTCAGTAACCCCTCTCTCCCAGCGCCCTGTGTTACTCACTGTATCTCTACTGATAATCCAGCTCCCTCACACTGTCACTCAGTAACCCCTCTCCCCACCAGCACCGTGTTACCTGTGTCACTGACTGTGTCTGTACTGATGTTAATACCCCCTGTATGTGGAGTGAGTGGTGTGCATTTCCCTTTAAGGGAGGCTGCCTTATTTCGGATTGGTCCTTATTCCTGCGTCAGCAGTGAGTTGCGTCGCTGCCCTCCGAAGGCTGCAGGTGCAATTACACCTGTTCCACCGGACACACACACACACTCACACACACACACTCTCTCACTCACACACACACTCTCACACACACACACTCTCACACACACACACACACACACTCACACACACACACTCACACACACACACTCACACACACACTCACACACACACACTCTCACTCACACACACACACTCACACACACACACTCTCACTCACACACACACACACACACTCACACACACACACTCACACACACTCACACACACACACTCACACACACACACACTCACACACACACACACCGCATACCCATTAAACTCACTGGATTTTCACATCCCCCACCTCCACACCTCCCCCCGGGAACGCTGAGCTCCCCAGGCCCTCACAACTGCCCTGAATCCTGTAAACTGGGAGAATCGTGACAGGCAGTCCCTGCAGAGCAAGATCCCGCAAACCCTGCTTCTGGTGCCTCCCTCTCTCTGCAACCTCTCCCCCCACCACCCCCCCCCCCCCGACCCCCACCCCCACAGACCCTCCGAGATCCCTGCGTTCCTCCAATTCCGGCCTCTCGAGCCTCCCCACCACCCCCCACCCCCCCCATCGATTCCCCATCGCTCCACCAATGGGCGGCCGGGCCTTCAGCTGCCTGGGGGGCCCTGAGCTCAGGAATCCCCTCCCTCAACCCCTCTCTCCTCCCTCTCTCCTCCCTCCCTCCCTCCCTCCCTCCCTCCACCTCCTTTATGTATTTCACATTCTCCCCACTCTCTGGGCATGGAACTCCCCATTGGATTTATAAGCGAGTGTTACATTTATTGACTCCCCCCCCTCCCACAGGTGGGAAACATCTTCTCTACGTCCCACCCCATCGAAACCCCTTCAGAATTTTAAAGGCCTCGATCAGGTCGGCCCCTCGACCCTCTCACATCCAGAGAGAGAGAGAAGAGCCCCCGGCCTGTCCAAACCCTCCTGGTTGTTCAAACCTCCCGGTTCTGCTCACACCCTTGTCAATCCTTCCCCAATCTCCTCCAGTCCCTCGGGTACCCTCTTCTATTCTTTTATTGTTTAAGCCAAACACCAGCCCGAACCCTGAGTCTGGCTGCAGCCAGACATGAGCAGAAAGAGCCAATGCCAATCCGGCCGTTCAGTCTCCCAGACAACGTGGGCCCTGGGCCTTCGCCGGGACCTGGGCTGTGTAACAGGAGCTTCAGTTGTAGCTTCTTGCTGAGGAGGTTATTTTCGGATTCGGCAGGCAGCCTGTCTGCAGTTAAAGGGCGGCCATTCACCTGCCCTTTCTCCCCTGTACAAGGTCTGCAACACCCTGTCTGCTCTCCGTCTGTCCGTCTGTCTGTTTCCCTGTCTCTGCTGTTCAAGGTGCTGAATCTTGCTGGAGTCTGGGATGAGCTCAGCTGACACTCCAGGCTCAGGTTACTGACTTCCCGCAGCCTATAGCCATTCTCTCCCCCCTCCATCTCTCCCCCCTCCATCTCTCCCCCCTCCATCTCTCCCCCTCCATCTCTCCCCCCTCCATCTCTCTCTCCCCCCCTCTCCCCCTCTCCCACTCTCTCTCTCTCTCCACTCTCCAACTCTCTCTCCCCCTTGCCCACTCTCTCTCCTCTCTCTGTCTGTCTGTCTATGTCTCGCTCTCTCTCTCCCCTGTCTCTTCCTTCGATTTCCCCCTCTCCTATTCTCTCTCCCACTCTCCCTCCCCCTCGCCCACCCTCTCTCCTCTCTCTGTCAGTCTGTGTGTGTCTCTCTCTCTCCCCTGTCTCTTCCTTCACTTTCCCCCTCTCCTATTCTCTCTCCCCATCTCCCACTATGACTCTCCCTCTCCCACCCTCTCTCCGCCCCTCTCTCATTCTCTGTCTCCACCTCTCAACCCTCACCCCATCCCTCTCTCACTCCTCCCTACCCCACTCTCTTCCCTCTCTCTCTCTCTCTCCCTTTGCCCGTCTGAAATCTCATCCACAACCACTTGGTTGATAAATCTCACAGTCTCTTCTTGTGGTATAAAAGGATGTGCTAACCGAGGAGATACCTGGTGATGCAGCACTGACATCGGTCAGTCCTGTGCTGGCTACGATAGGGGTGAGTCCTGTGCTGGGTACGACAGGGGTACGACAGGGGTGAGTCCTGTGCTGGGTATGACAGGGGTGAGTCCTGTGCTGGGTACAATAGGGGTACGATGGGGGTGAGTCCTGTGCTGGGTACGACAGGGGTACGATAGGGTGAGTCCTGTGCTGGGTACGACAGGGATACGATGGGGGTGAGTCCTGTGCTGGGTACGACAGGGGTACGATGGGGGTGAGTCCTGTGCTGGGTACGACAGGGGTACAATAGGGGTGAGTCCTGTGTTGGGTACGATAGGGTGAGTCCTGTGCTGGGTACGACAGGGGTACGATGGGGGTGAGTCCTGTGCTGGGTACGATAGGGGTACGATGGGGTGAATCCTGTGCTGGGTACGACAGGGGTGAGTCCTGTGCTGGGTACGATAGGGGTACGATGGGGGTGAATCCTGTGCTGGGTACGACAGGGGTACGATGGGGGTGAGTCCTGTGCTGGGTACGACAGGGGTACGATAGGGGTGAGTCCTGTGCTGGGTACGACAGGGGTACGATGGGGGTGAGTCCTGTGCTGGGTACGACAGGGGTACGATAGGGATCAGTCCTGTGCTGGGTACGACACGACAGGGGTACGATAGGGAGCTCCAAGTGAGCCCTGCCTTCACTGTAACCCATTACTACACACGGTAAATAGAATAAAATCAACTTGTCCTTCAGGAAATACGCTGATACACCCACAGCTCTCCCCTGTCCGAGACCTGGCTTAGCACATCCCACAACATCTCTCACCCCACTCAACTTGGATCTTCCTGTGTAATCCTGTTTCCCACCCCCCCAACCCCCCACCGGACGGAGGAGAAACGGACAGGCTCTGACCTCTCGCCCTCCTACCTTCACCTAGGTCACGGGGACGGGTCCTGTATCGAGAGGCAGGTCCGGGGGATGGCTATTCCTCCACAGTGTGAATCACATCCTCTTGTTACCGCGGGCGAGGGAGGGGCATTTTTTTAACCCCCCCCCCCCCCCACTTCTCTGTCAGCTGGGAGGAGATGTGCCCGGCGGGGCAAATGCATTCCCTCCACCGTTGCCCCCTCCATTCACGCCCCACCCACCCCACCCCCACCCCCACCATCTCCAACCCCGGCCAAACCTACCGAGGCTAAGCTGACCGGTCTGCCCTGGGTGGAGGAGGGGAGGGGCAGGTGGAGGGTTCACTCACTCCACCCTCTGAGCTGCACCTCATTAGCCCCTTTGCTAAGGTCAGCGGGGACCCCCCCCCCACAAAGGTCAGCGGGGACCCCCCCCCCACAAAGGTCAGCGGGGACCCCCCCCCACAAAGGTCAGCGGGGACCCCCCCCCTCCACACAACTTCCTACAATGAGGGTGGGGGGGGTGGGGGTGGTGACTGGGCACAGCTGCCCATTCAGCCCTCCTTTCTCTAACAACCCCCCCACCACCCCCCTCCAACCACACCGTTCACCGTCCCTTCCAACCACCCCCCCCCTCCATTCCGAGGTTTTAACCCCCCTCCTCCCGGCCGAGTGAGGATTCATCACCAAGTGTCGGTCACTCCCACCAGCACGGCTTAAAGCTGCCCCCTTGGCTCCGCCCCTCTTCATCCCTGAATTCCTATGGGTACTCACAGTCTGACCATCCACCCGGTTGTGGACACAATATCAAGGAGGCGTCCCCCCAGGAAGAGTCTCCGAGTCAGGTCAACGGGAGGGACAGGGTCAGCTTCGAGTGAAATCATCGGAGATGTGAGAGAGAGAGAGAGAGAGAGAGAGATTGGAGGAGAGGGAGAGCGGGAAAGAGAGGGGAGAGAGAGAGACAGAGGCAGAGCGAGAGAAGGAGAGAGCATGGGGCTGGAGAAAGAGAAAAAGACAGAGAGAGAGGGAGAGAGAGACACAGTGAGAGAGAGGGGGAGAGCAGGGGCTGGAGAGAGAGAGAGAGAGAGAGGGAGAGACAGAGAGAGAGAGAGAGAGCGGGAGTGGGGGAGGGAGACAGAGAGTGAGAAACAGAGAGAAGAGAGGGCAAGAGAGCGGATGAGGGAGAGAGAAAAACAGAGAGAAAGAGAGTGAGAAAGAGAGAGACAGAGAGATAGGTAGAGAGATGGAAATAAAGAGAGTGAGAGAGACAGCGTGAGAGAGAGAGGCAGCGAGAGAGAGAGAGAGGCAGCGAGAGAGAGAGAGGCAGCGAGAGAGAGAGAGGCAGCGAGAGAGACTGAGAGAGAGAGTGAGGTGGGAATGAAGAACAGAGTGAGAGAGACGGGAGGGAGAGTGAGATTAAGGAGAGAAAGAGAGACAGACAGAGAGAGAGAAACAGAGATGGGGAGAAAGTGAGAGAGACATAGAGTGAGTGAGAAAAAGAGACAAAGAGAGGGAGAGAGACAGAGAGAGTGTGAAGAGAGAGAGACAGAGAGGGAAATAGAAAGGGAGAGATACGGAGAGAGAAAAAAAGAGGGAAAGAGACAGAGTGAGAGGAAGTGAGAGGAAAAGAGAGAGAGGGAGGTAGAGAGGGAGTGCGAGAGTCAGCGAGAGAAAGAGAGAGACTGAGAGGGAGGCAGAGAGTGAGAGGGGGGAAAGAGAGACAGAAGGTGAGAGAGACAGAGGGAGAGAGTGTGAGAGAGTGAGAAAAAGAAGGAAAGACAGGGAGAGATGGAGAGAGTGAGAAAGAATGAAAGAGAAACAGGAGAGAATGAGTGAGAGAGAGTGAGAGAATGAGGTGTTGTGTTTTTATAATGATACAAAGGCCTAAGGCACTCATACAGCTTTGAGTAAACACATTGTGGGTTAATTTATTTAAACTAGGCTCATGAGAACATTTATACAAAGGTAGAACGCATAAAGACATCAGCAGCAGAGCTGTGTGTGCTGTGTTCTGCTCAGAGACCAAAGTGAAACTGAGACTGGGTCACGTGACACACTCCCCTCCTAGTGATATCATGCTGCTATCCCTTAAGGCATCTTACAACATCCCCCTTTCTTTCTAAAGCTACTTTCTCCGCTGCCAAGAAGCGGAACTATTTATAAAACGTGTTCATGTTTAGCTGTCATCACATAAGAGAATCTATGAATCTCTAAAGCGTAGAGGTAACCTGCTGGTGCGCCCAGATCTTGTCCTGGTCACCTTATCTGGAGGCTTCTTTAATTAAATCTAATTAATCACTTGGTTAATTTCTCTTGCAGTTTTAAAAGTTAGGCTAGTCTCTGAGAGAGCAGAATAGGCAAGAGCTGGGAAATTGGCCACACACTGTTCTGTCAAACCTGAGCTCTCCTGCTGATAGAGGAGTCGCACTTAAAGGTGTCACTCCCAGGCGTCACTTTGCAATGTGTAGGCCTTGCTTGGCCTGTCTACATTTGAGAATTAGGGATTTCACTGTGTGAGCCATTCATTCAGCTGGGCTGTTAGATCGAGAGTAATGAGGAGAAGAAGTAGTCTGAGCGATATTCCACTTCTTATACATATCCTGAAATGGCTCACCAAGAAACGCAGACCCATTGGCCATAATGATTTCTTTCGGCACAACTAATAAACTGCAAGTAGCAGTTGGAGTGTGCTTGATGTACCGTGCGGTTGTCGAATTATAAAGTAGTCGACTACGACGATGAAATCGGAGCCATGGGCAAGGAGGAGATCGGATGTGATTTCAGACCAAGGATGGGGAGGAACTTCATGTAGAATCAGTGACTGGGTTTGTGCTCCTGCCAGTCCTTGCACTCCCTGATGTTGACTTCAATGCCATTGTTCATACCCAGCCAGTAGGCTCTCTTGTGGGTGTTCTTGTCCGATCTAAGCCATGTGTGATTGGGGAAGTTATTGAAGAATATCAGGTCACAAAGGTTCCAGCGTGATGACCTGTCTGCCGAGAAAACTGGATCCCTGGGAGATGCCTTGCCCGACTTGATAAGGCCCATATGGTTCCATGTGTTTGTGGACAGGTTAAATTGAATGAGGCCACCCTTGAGTGATGGTTTTTCACAGTTTCCGTAGTGTTGAATCTTTCACAGTTTCGTCTTGTAGCTGTTGGTTTCTGCGCTGTATAAAATGTACCAGATCCATTTCGGAGAACATTCTCAAGCCCGATATCAATGAAGTCAACTTGTAAATTGAAGGATATGTCTTCTGTATTCACTGCGTTAGGCACTCTGCTAAGTGTATCTGATGTGTCTATCCAGTTACTGGGCTTACACCTAATCTCACAGACATAACCTTGAATCTTTGTCAAGAGACATTGAAACCTGAGTGGTGCACTGATCAATGGCTTTCATTAAACCCCCTCCAGTGGTTTATGGTCGATTCCTCCCACAAATCTTTCGTCAAATAGACAGGTATGAAAAGGTATGATTCTAAACATGCAAGCTAATGCTTCCCCACTTGATGTTGGACTAGTTGGATTACATTTATAGACAGAGATTTTGAAGCAAATGCAACCAGTTTGTTGTTTTGTAGTGAGCACACTACCAGGGTTTCCTGGGAGGTACCCATCTCCAGGGTCGTTGTCTCCCTAGGACTGTAACACTGCAATGTGAATGCTTCTGTTAGTGAGTGTTTCAGAGCTCTGGAGAGGTATAGGTGGAATTCATGTCACAGGAAAGGCTCATCCTTTATCAACCATTCCCTTAACGATGAAGACTTTGAGAGAAATTGAGTGTGGATGGAGCCAAGGAAGTAAAGCGATGCAGGCATCTTTGAAGATTGACCTTCCCTTGAGGAATTGGCATGGCTTTAATATCCTCTGTTTTACTTGGAGTGGGATGGATCTGGAATAAACAGAACTGAAGAAATTGATCGACCGCTTGCAGATGGCACATCTCAGACTGCTGAACGCCAGCCCTTCATATTACATGCCGCTTGCATTAATAAGTGCAGATCACGGGCATGTCCTTGCCACAATGGCAATATCATCGGCGATACAGATGCATCCTGGTACAGTGCATGTGATATGGCCCATCCGAGCTTGAAAGAGTTCCTGGGTAACAGATAACCCGAAAGGTAATGGCTGAAAGTGGTATTGTCCAAACCCAGTATGAAATGTAATCAGCTCTTGGGACTTTTCCGTGAGATGTATTGACCAGTAACCATGCTTGGCATCAAGAATCTTGCACCTACAAATCTCAGAGTTAAATCTTATAACCTGGGTATAATGTAAGGATCGTGGATCGAGGCATACTCTCAATGATCCATTTTTCTTCCTGACATGTGATTAAGCTGCACCAATGTGAGTGTCCTTGTTCCCTTCTAATGATTCTGCCTTTATCCATATGTCTAGTTGGACATTTACCTTGCCTTGTAAGTGGGTGCTGCATTCACATGGTGGATCAATCGATGGACTTGCATTCTCCTGCAAGTGTGATGTTGCAGCTCTCTTGAAACTGCCAATTTCGATGAAACATCCTGGATATTTCAATACAAAAACAGAATTACCTGGAAAAACTCAGCAGGTCTGGCAGCATCGGCGGAGAAGAAAAGAGTTGACGTTTCGAGTCCTCATGACCCTTCGACAGAACTTGATTTCAAGTCCGATATTTCAATGTTAGGTTGTGAAGCGAGGTGATAGGAGTAGTTTCTGAAGTTGATCAGCCATGTGAGGTCTGACTGATTCCATGGATTATTACCAGTGTGAGGTCATGACATGCTGGTAGACCTGAGATCACTGAGCTTTTTGTCTCCACAATGTAAAGATCTGTGACACTGGTGAGGATCGATTGTACTTGCACTCCAGGACTATGGATTCTGCACATTGAATTAGTGAAGCATTCAACATTGAATGCTGTAGGCTTCTACTGAAATAACATGAACTTTAGTTGATGAATATGAAAATTTCTGAACCCGTCTTCCAATGCAGTCCATATCTTTTGGGGACTCTTTAGCTCTCTCTCTGTTAAACCTGACTTGTTCCGCTTGTGTAGACCTTCATTCCCAATTGCTCGGTGAATTTTTATGGCTTGCATGTTTGGTTCAGACACACCTGAATCAAGAAGCCATAGCTGTGTACGCTGTTTAAACATTTTGAATGCGGATAGTAGGTCAGATGCATCCCAATTCAAGCTGGGGAATTTTGTGGACATTTTGGCAATGTCCCTTTGACCTCCCACTTTGTTTTATTCAATTTATAGTTCAGCAACTCCCAAAGCAACTCCCATCATAATCAGAACCTTCCCTGGCCTGATTTTTTATGGGTTTTTTTTGTTTGAGTCTCCCTCCCTCTCTATCGATTCAGCCCACACCCTGGCCCTTCCTGACTGAGCTAACCTTCACTGCATCAATTAGTGCAGGCTCACTCTCTGTGCACTGCAGTCTCACCATGAGACATCCGTCTGTTTACCAGCCCTTTATTTGAGCTCTATCCCAGCACTGTGTCTGCAAAGCTATTTTGTGCAGTCACCACAGTGTGATTTCAATGCCTTGAGGGTTATCTCATGCCATGTACCATGACCCAGACAAGTCCAGTCCAGCCCAGTCCAGTTCAATCCAGTTCAGACCAGTCCAGTCCAGTCCAATCCAGTCCAATCCAGTCCAGTCCAGTCCTGTCCAGTCCAGACCAGTCATGTCCAGTCCAGTCCAGACCAGTCCTGTCCAGACCAGTCACATCCAGTCCTGTCCAGTCTAGTCCAGCCCAGTC
>JANJGN010001764.1:102500-109928 GCA_026770705.1 Isurus oxyrinchus
ATACGTTCGGTGTATACAATGGAGATTTTAGTGACTATCTTATATCGATGGTCCCTGGGTTCTGCTGTCCTCTGCAAGCTGAAACGTTCTTCCTGTGCCTAGACTTCTTAAAGTGACCGTACAGATTACTAAAAGCCTCGATCATGTCACCCCAGCCTTCTCAATACAAGAGCAAAGAGCCCCAGCCTGTTCAGTCTTGCCTTGTCCCTCCTGGATCCAGGGGTAACTTTTACCCCTCTTACCCTTAGTTCCAAATGCCTCCATCGCTTCACCCTTCCCTCCAGCCCCCACAACCCTCCGAGATCTCTGCGCTCCTCCAATTCCAGCCTCTTGACCACCCCCCACCCTCCGATTCCCCCCATCGCTCCACCATTGGCGGCCGGGCCTTCAGCTGCCTGGGGGCCATGAGCTCTGGAAAGCCCCTCCCTAAACCCTTCTGAATCTCATCTCCTTCTTCAACCCACTCTTTGACCAAACTATGGGTCACCTGTCCCTAATAGGTCCTGACGTTGCTGGTACCAAATTTTATGTGATAACACTCCTGTGAACCACCTTGGGATGTTTTACATCGCTGGCTGGGCCCAGCATTTATTGCCCATCCCTAATTGCCCCTTGAGAAGGTGGGGGTGAGCTGCCTTCTTGAGCCGCTGCAGTCCATGTGGTGTAGGTACACCCACAGTGCTGTTAGGGAGGGAGTTCCAGGATTTGGACCCAGTGACACTGAAGGAACGGCGATAATCCCTCATCTCGTTGGTGAGGTGATTATAGACACTTTGGCCATGAGTCTTGGCTCAGGATTTGGTTCCTGGGGTTGGAAAATTCCCGACGTCTCACCTGCTATTTAAAACAGGGTAAAAGAGATTAACTGGGGACAACTAGTTATACTCCCGAAGGGGAAATGTTATGGGGAAGGGGCAGGCGATTGGGACGAATTGGGTAGGGCTGGCATGATGGGGTGAATGGCCTCCTCCTGCTCCATATCATTCTAAGATTCGGTGAAAGTGCTTTTGGGTCGGGAAAGGGGCTATATAAATGCAAACCTTTCCCCAGGCGTTGACTGGCCGCAGGGCTGGATGGTGAACAGTTGCAAGGGGTAAACAGACCCATATTTGGAGAGGTACGAGAGAATATTTCCCTCTTTCCAGACCAGCGATCACTGTGAATTACCAAAGTGTCCACGCTCCTGGAGCAGGGTCGAACTGCGAATTAAAAATCTACTATTCCTCCGACGGGTGTGTGAATTGATTTGCAATCACCGTGAAGCAGTTAGTGTGACTCCAAACTGAGAAGGAGAGAATATTTCACCAGCTTGTCTCAGTTCTCCTCTGTACGCCCTCCTCATCCCTTTCCTCCTCTTCTGAAGTTGCTGATACATGGAACATTCTGGCACAGACACAGGCCATTCGGCCCATCTGCTCCGTGCTGGTGTGTCTGCTCCACACGAGCCTCCTCCCACCCCCTCTTCATCTCCCCCTACCAGCCTATCCTTCTATTCCTGTCTCCCTCATGTGTTTATCCAGCTTCCCCCTTCAATGTATCGATACTATTCACCTCGACCACTCCCTGTGGGAGCGAGTTCCACATTCTCCCCACTCTCTGGGTAAAGGAGTTTCTCCTGAATTCCCCATTGGATTTATTAGTGACCGGTCTGATATTGATGGTCCCGAGCGAGTTCCACATTCTCCCCGCTCTCTGGGTGAAGGGGTTTCTCCTGAATTCCCCATTGGATTTATTAGTGACCGGTCTGATATTGATGGTCCCGAGCGAGTTCCACATTCTCCCCGCTCTCTGGGTGAAGGGGTTTCTCCTGAATTCCCTGTTGGGTTTATTAGTGACCGGTCTGATATTGATGGTCCCGAGTGAGTTCCACATTCTCCCCACTCTCTGGGTAAAGGAGTTTCTCCTGAATTCCCCGTTGGGTTTATTAGTGACTGTCTTACACTGATGGCCCCGAGTTCTGGTCTCCCACACAAGTGGAAACATCTTCTCTACGCCGACCCCATCGAAACCCCTTCAGAATTTTAAAGACCTCGATCAGGTCACCCCCTCAGCCCTCTCACATCGAGAGCAAAGAGCCCCGGCCTGTTCGGCCTCTCCCTGATAGTTATAACCTCTCAGCTCTGATGAGTTGTTTCAGATGATTAAAGGATTCGATAAGGTTGCTCAAGAGAAACTAATTCCTCTGGCTGGGCCGGGGGTGTGGGGGGTGGGGGGAGGGGGTGGGGGCGGGGAGGTGAGGAGGGGTCTAGAAGTGGGGTGGGGGCAGAACCCTAAAATTCGAGCCAGGCCGTTCAGGGGTGATGTCAGGAAGCGCTTCCTTGCACACAGGGGAGGGGAAATCTGGAAATCTCTCTCCCCCCCCCAAAAAACTGATGAGGCTGGGTGGCCCCATTAAAAATTTCCAAACGGAGATGGGTAGATTTTTGTGGGGTTAAGGGGATTAGGGGTTAGGGACCCGAGGCACGTAGATGGAGTTGAAACACGGATCAGGCCATGGTTGGATTGAATGCAGAACAGGCTCGAGGGGCTGAATGTCTCTTCCTGCTGCTGTGTTCCTATCCAACGTCTTTCTTCAGCACTGTGGGTGTACCTACACCACACGGACTGCAGCGGCTCAAGGAGGCAGCTCACCACCACCTTCTCAAGGGGCAATTAGGGATGGGCAATAAATGCTGGGCCCAGCCAGCGAGGCCCACGTCCTGTAACCGAATGAAAATAAAGGCCCTTTGGTTGTCCCTGGACTGATCTCCCCAAAGTCTGCAGGGCTCCATTGTGACAGGTCCCAGCACTCTAGTGATGACCAAGGGAGGTGCCATCATGAGTGAGCCTCCTGTGAGCCTTTCCGGAGGTATTTAGATCTCACACACTGTGCGGGGACCGGAACTAGGCCCCATATTCCAGATGAAGTCTAAACAAGGGCTGTTACGTTGACTCTATAAGAAGGGCTTATGTTTACACATCCAAAATGCACTGTTACAGCCAAATTTAAAAATTGAAGTGTGGTCACTGTTGTAATGTAGCAGACCGACTTCAACACTCACTCCCTCCACCACCGACGCACAGTAGCAGCAGTGTGTGTACCGTCTACAAGATGCACTGCAGCAACTCACCAAGGCTCCTTCGACAGCACCTTCTGAACCCACTCTCCACCTCGCAGATCTCCTTGCTACCAACCCCCACCCCCCTCCTCCTCCACCCACCCTACAGCCGCTCCTGGCCTTTCCTACAATCCCTGACAGGCTTGGTTGGTGCCCTCTGGTCAGGAGCTCAGCCCCGGGGGTGGGGGGGGGGGGGGGGTCCCGCGTTGGCCCCCAGTCTTGAAGGGGGGCGCAGCTGTGGGGCTGAGGGGAGACCCCAGGGATAGGGTCCGGGACGTTCCCCTCCCACCAGGGGCGGGGTTTCGGGGCGGGCAGGGAGGGGGGTGGGGGTGGACAATGTGACGGGAGCAGGGGGGGATAGAAATCAGCTGCTCGGCAGAGAGAGAGAGAGAGACGTTGGCATGGTGGGTGTATTGGTCCCACTGAAGGCCCATTGAGAGCCTGAGTGGCATGCACTTAATGTTATTTAACTCAACAACAGGCCAGAATGTTCCCCCTCACCCCACCTCACCCCCAAACCACCCCCAGTATAACCTCCAGCGGGGATTCGTGCCCAGCCTTCACATGGTGAGAGAGCACTCGATTGACCACCGAGCACCAGGTATGGCACACACCCAGGAAACAACCTGGAGGGTGCTGGCAAAATCGGGCGTGGCTGGGGAGGGGGGCAACCTTAAAGTGGGATTTGGGGCGGGGGGTTGAGGGTGGGTGGAGTTCAGAGGGAAGGGTCAATGCTGCTGCCAATGCTGGACTCTTTTTTTGGGGTGGGTTGGGGTGCTAAGCGGTGGTGGGGGTGAGGCGAGGGAGTGTGAGGAGTGGGGTGGAGAGCGTCCGGGGGTTGGCGGGAGTAGGTCTCGTCGGTGGGGGGGGCTGTTGGCGGATCTTGGAAGGGGGGGGGAAGGAGGTCTGGGTGGGCCTTAGGGGCAGGGCTGGTCTCATCGCGGAGCGAAGGCATTTGAAGGGTGGTGGTGATGGGCTCCGGGGGTGAAAGGGGGCGGGGGGGAAGGTTCGAGGGTGACCGGTGGGAGGGTGAAGGTAACACTGGGGTGAGGTGGAGGGGGAGGTGGGGGGGGGGGGGTCGTCGATGGTGATGTGGTGGGGAGGAGGGATGGGAAGGCCACAGGAGGAGGGTAAAAGGTGGCGGACAGTCTGGGCATGTGACCTACGCCATCCGGACACAAAGGCAGGTCGGGATGTCGACACTCGATCTCTGACAGAAACATTGCCAGGTGGGTGGGAGGATTGGAGGGTGGGTGGGGTTTGGAGGGGGGAGGGGAGGGGTGGGGGTGGTTGGCGGGTGCTTCCATCAGGTGAGTGGAGTTGAAATTCAACTCAACTGGACGACATGAAGTGGCCAAGTTCTCTATATAGAGTCCAAAGGGCAGTGGAGGGAAGGGGGAGAGAGGAACAGTGAGACCAGGAACCTTCCTCACACACGGGCTCAGATGAGCCTTGGCAAAGAGCCTCGATGTACAGGCCTGGCTCAGGGGGATATAGACCCAGCCTTGGACACCCCCCCCCCCTCGCAAGGTGGGGGATGGGGAGGCAGGATGGGTAGGGGAACAATCACAGGCTACAGCAGCAAGAAAAACCCAGGGCACCTCCCGTGAAGTGAAATGATTGATATATCGATGAAGGTGCTACACAATAATTATACACCCCGCCGCCAGCGGGAACTTAATACTTGTGGGATTTTATTCTTACCCTGCCGCTGTGTCTCGCTGCTTCCTGGCATGAGGCAGAGGCAGCCAGCTGACCACTGGGCCCTTAGGCAGGCAGCCTCTGTAGGCCCGAGGCCTGAAGTCCCCCGGCCTTCTTTGGGTCTCCCACCCTGGGGCAGCTACACCCTCAGTGGTCTCGAAGGCCGGAGCTGATGGGGCCACAGGCAGGTGGAGGGGACTAGGAGTGCTTGGCGCCCTCGGAGGGTGCTGGGTAGAAGACATTCGGGTGCCCACTCGATGCTCCTCCCCCTCTGTGGGTGCCCGAGGGCCCCTCCCTGGCTCCTGGAGCACCTGGGGGCAGTACCTGGAGGGAGGTGGAGGTGCCCTGTCCATGCCTCACGCAGCCGCCGTAGGAGGTCACCCGTGGCCGCGGAGATGGGGCGCGGGTCTCAAAGCACCTCCAGCAGGAGCTGGGCCTTCCCCCTGGACCGGGGTCCCCATGGCGCCCTCCTCCATCCACCTCATGGAGACTTGGAATGCAATCGCTTGTCGGAGCCACTACCTCGGAGGGCAGGCGGACGGACTCCCCAGCCTCGTGGGCCGCTCCCGCTGAGGCCTCCTGGACCTCTGACCTCTGCCCGATGTGCCCCCCCCCCCCACCCCCCGCAACGGGGTCTCACCGATACCCCAACGTCCTTCGCCCGGCCGCTTCCAGGGGCCTCAGGCTTAGCAGCGTCCTCTTCACCAGGAGGTCCTCCCGGGGCCTGGGGCCTTGGCGTTGCCTCTGCCTGCCTCCTCCCTGCTGCGGACACGCCTGCCTGGGGGGAAGGGGGGTGACCACCAGAGCCTGTGATCCCTCAGAGAGAGGTACCTCACCCACTTGGGGCTCATGTCTCTGGGGCAGGTGGTGATGGGCGCAGGCGAACACCTTGGGGTCTGTACGGGTGACAGCTGGTCCTTGGCCTCTTCCGAGGTGTCTAGCCGGCTGGGGCACCGAGCTCAGACGCAGGGCCCGGGCCTCCCGGGAGTGGGGGAGGGATGGGGGGGTGGGGGAGTAGGAGGAAGTGGAGAACAAGTGAGGGCCTAGGCTGCCCCCTCCGTTGCACAGAGCCCTCACCCTCAGGCTCTGATTCACAGAGGTCACTGGCTGCTCGAGGGGGGGGGGGGGGCAGGGCATGCCCTCTGCCCTTCCCCCCTCCCGTCTTCACCCCCTCCCCACCCACCCATGCCCGTGGTGCGGTCCCTCCTCCTGTGTAAAGATAGAGAGATGGACAGTGGAAGATTCTCATTCAGTGCCTGATACGTGACGCAGTGACTCCCCGACATGCTCAAGGTGCCCATGGGGGGGGTGGGGGGGGGGGTGGTTTGGGGGTGGGAGGGGGTGGTTTTGGTGGGGGGGGGTGGGGTTGGGGTGAATATTGCCCACTTGCCTGGATAGGTGCAGCTCCATCAGCACCCAGGGGACTGGACAGCACCCAGGGAGCCGGTCAGCACCCAGGGAGCCGGTCAGCACCCAGGGGACCGGACAGCACCCAGGGGACCGGACAGCACCCAGGGGACCGGACAGCACCCAGGGAGCCGGTCAGCACCCAGGGAGCCGGTCAGCACCCAGGGGACCGGACAGCACCCAGGGGACCGGTCAGCACTCAGGGGACCGGACAGCACCCAGGGGACCGGACAGCACGCAGGGAGCCGGTCAGCACCCAGGGGGCTGGACAGCACCCAGGGAGCCGGTCAGCATCCAGGGGACTGGACAGCACCCAGGGGACCGGACAGCACCCAGGGGACCGGACAGCACCCAGGGGACCGGACAGCACCCAGGGAGCCGGTCAGCACCCAGGGAGCCGGTCAGCACTCAGGGGACCGGACAGCACCCAGGGGACCGGACAGCACCCAGGGAGCCGGTCAGCACCCAGGGGGCTGGACAGCACCCAGGGAGCCGGTCAGCATCCAGGGGACTGGACAGCACCCAGGGGACCGGACAGCACCCAGGGAGCCAGTCAGCACCCAGGGGACCGGACAGCACCCAGGGAGCCGGTCAGCACCCAAGAGACCGGACAGCACCCAGGGGGCCAGTCAGCACCCAGGGGGCCGGTCAGCACCCAGGGTGAAGCAGGCCGCAGCCTTTGGAGAGCTGGCCACACTCAGCCCCTTCGCCACCAGCCCATTGCCAGCGGTGTGTGCCCCTCTGAAGGATCCGCTGCTGCCGGTGCCCAGGCCCTACCTCAGCAGCTCCTCCAGTACACCCCCTCCCCCCACACCCCCCGGCCCCTTTACTCAAGGGCTTTTAGGGACGGGTAACACTGATGTTGGCCCTGCCATTGGTGCCCACATCCACCTGACAGGTTCAGGACGAGGGAAAGAGGCGTTGGCGCGCCGGGAGCCGGTGTGGGGGTGGGGGGGGGTGGGGGTTTGGGGCAAAGGGGGTGGGGGGGGGGGAAGTCCGGACTCAGGCAGCAGAGTTTTGGATGAGCTCAAATTCAAGCCTCAGGCTCCATTAAAAATCTAGGCCGCCTATGAGGCCCACACAAAGTAGTGGAACGACCCATAGGCCAATTCAGACTGAACGCATTTCAGAAAGAGAAAGTCCACAGGGCATCCCAAAACTCCTTTCAGCCGGTCAAGCGCATTTTGTTTGAAGCCGTGTCGCTCTTGTAATGTCAGGGATG
>JANJGN010001765.1:0-109525 GCA_026770705.1 Isurus oxyrinchus
CTTATCCCCTGAACTCTGACTGTTTTATCCCCTGAACTCTGACTGTTTTATCCCCTGAACTCTGACTGTTTTATCCCCTGAACTCTGACAGTTTTATCCCCTGAACTCTGACGGTTTTATCCCCTGAACTCTGACTGTTTTATCCTCTGAGCTCTAACTGTTATATATCCTGAGTTCTCACACTTATTGCCCTTGAACACTCACTGTTATCTCCCCTGAACTCTCACTCTTTTATCCCCTGAACTCTCACTCTTTTATACCCTGAACTCTCACTGTTTTATCCCCTGAACTCTCACTGTTTTATCCCCTGAAGTCTCACTGTTTTATCCCCTGAACTCTCACTGTTTTATCCCGTGAAGTCTCACTGTTTTATCCCCTGAACTCTCACTGTTTTATCCCCTGAACTCTCACTGTTTTACCCCTGAAATCTCACTGTTTTGTCCTCTGAACTCTCACTTTTTTATCCCCTGAACTCTCACTGTTTTATCCCCTGAACTCTCACTGTTTTATCCCCTGACCTCTGACTGTTTTATCCCCTGACCTCTGACTGTTTTATCCCCTGAACTCTGACTGTTTTATTCCCTGGACTCTCACTGTTTTATCCCCTGAACTCTCACTGTTTTATCCTCTGAGCTCTCACTGTTATATATCCTGAGTTCTCACAGTTATTGCCCTTGAACACTCACTGTTATCTCCCCTGAACTCTCACTCTTTTATCCACTGAACTCTCACTCTTTTATACCCTGAACTCTCACTGGTTTATCCCCTGAACTCTCACTGTTTTATCCCCTGAAGTCTCACTGTTTTATCCCCTGAACTCTAACTGTTTTATCCCCTGAACTCTAACTATTTTATCCCCTGAACTCTCAGTGGTTTATCCCCTGACATCTCACTGTTATATATCCGGAACTCTGACTGTTTTATCCCCTGAACTATGACTGTTTTATCCCCTGAACTCTGACTGTTTTATCCCCTGAACTCTGACTGTTTTATCCCCTGAACTCTGACTGTGTTATCCCCTGAATTCTGACTGTTTTATCCCCTGAACTTGACTGTTTTATCCCCTGAACTATGCCTGTTTTATCCCCTGTACTCTGACTGTTTTATCCCCTGAACTCGGACTGTTTTATCCCCTGAACTCTGACTGTTTTATCCCCTGAACTCTGACTGTTTTATCCTCTGAACTCTGACTGCTTTATCCCCTGAACTCTGACTGTTTTTTCCCCTGAACTCTGACTGTTTTATCCCCTGAACTCTGTCTGTTTTATCCCCTGAACTCTGTCTGTTTTATCCCCTGAACTCAGACTGTTATATCCCCTGAACTCTGACTGTTTTATCCCCTGAACTCTGACTGTTTTATCCCCTGAACTCTCACTGTTATATATCCTGAGCTCTCAGTGTTATACCCCTGGAACACTCACTATTATCTCTCCTGAACTCTCACTGGTTTATCCCCTTTAAATCTCACTGTTCTATATCCGGAACTCTGACTGATTTATCCCCTGAACTCCCGCTGTTTTATCCCCTGAACTCCCGCTGTTTTCTCCCCTGAACTCCCGCTGTTTTATCCCCTGAGCTCTCAATGTGCTATCCCCTGAACTCTCACTGTGTCATCCCTTGAACTCTCATGTTTTATCTCCTGAACTTTCACTGTTATATATCCTGAGCTCACACTGTTATATCCCTTGAACACTCACTGTTATCTCCCCTGAACTCTGACTGTTTTATCCCCTGAACTCTGACTGTTTTATCCCCTGAACTCTGACTGTTTTATCCCCTGAACTCTGACGATTTTATCCCCTGAACTCTCACTGTTTTATCCCCTGAACTCTCACTGTTTTATCCCCTGGACTCTCACTGTTTTATCCCCTGAACTCTCACTGTTTTATCCTCTGAGCTCTCACTGTTATATATCCTGAGTTCTCACAGTTATTGCCCTTGAACACTCACTGTTATCTCCCCTGAACTCTCACTCTTTTATTCCCTGACCTCTCACTCTTTTATACCCTGAACTCTCACTGTTTTATCCCCTGAACTCTCACTGTTTTATCCCCTGAAGTTTCACTGTTTTATCCCCTGAACTCTCACTGTTTTATCCCGTGAAGTCTCACTGTTTTATCCCCTGAACTCTCACTGTTTTATCCCCTGAACTCTCACTGTTTTACCCCTGAAATCTCACTGTTTTGTCCTCTGAACTCTCACTTTTTTATCCCCTGAACTCTCACTGTTTTATCCCCTGAACTCTCACTGTTTTATCCCCTGACCTCTGACTGTTTTATCCCCTGACCTCTGACTGTTTTATCCCCTGAACTCTGACTGTTTTATTCCCTGGACTTTCACTGTTTTATCCCCTGAACTCTCACTGTTTTATCCTCTCAGCTCTCACTGTTATATATCCTGAGTTCTCACAGTTATTGCCCTTGAACACTCACTGTTATCTCCCCTGAACTCTCTCTCTTTTATCCCCTGAACTCTCACTGTTTTATCCCCTGAACTCTCACTGTTTTATCCCCTGAACTCTCACTGTTTTATCCCCTGAAGTCTCACTGTTTTATCCCCTGAACTCTAACTGTTTTATCCTCTGAACTCTCAGTGGTTTATCCCCTGACATCTCACTGTTATATATCCGGAACTCTGACTGTTTTATCCCCTGAACTCTGACTGTTTTATCCCCTGAACTCTGACTGTTTTATCCCCTGAACTCTGACTGTGTTATCCCCTGAATTCTGACTGTTTTATCCCCTGAACTTGACTGTTTTATCCTCTGAAGTCTGACTGTTTTATCCCCTGTACTCTGACTGTTTTATCCCCTGAACTCGGACTGTTTTATCCCCTGAAATCTGACTGTTTTATCCCCTGAACTCTGACAGTTTTATCCCCTGAACTCTGACTGCTTTATCCCCTGAACTCTGACTGTTTTATCCCCTGAACTCTGACGATTTTATCCCCTGAACTCTCACTGTTTTATCCCCTGAACTCTCACTGTTTTATCCCCTGGACTCTCACTGTTTTATCCCCTGAACTCTCACTGTTTTATCCTCTGAGCTCTCACTGTTATATATCCTGAGTTCTCACAGTTATTGCCCTTGAACACTCACTGTTATCTCCCCTGAACTCTCACTCTTTTATCCCCTGACCTCTCACTCTTTTATACCCTGAACTCTCACTGTTTTATCCCCTGAACTCTCACTGTTTTATCCCCTGAAGTCTCACTGTTTTATCCACTGAACTCTCACTGTTTTATCCCGTGAAGTCTCACTGTTTTATCCCCTGAACTCTCACTGTTTTATCCCCTGAACTCTCACTGTTTTACCCCTGAAATCTCACTGTTTTGTCCTCTGAACTCTCACTTTTTTATCCCCTGAACTCTCACTGTTTTATCCCCTGAACTCTCACTGTTTTATCCCCTGACCTCTGACTGTTTTATCCCCTGACCTCTGACTGTTTTATCCCCTGAACTCTGACTGTTTTATTCCCTGGACTCTCACTGTTTTATCCCCTGAACTCTCACTGTTTTATCCTCTTAGCTCTCACTGTTATATATCCTGAGTTCTCACAGTTATTGCCCTTGAACACTCACTGTTATCTCCCCTGAACTCTCTCTCTTTTATCCCCTGAACTCTCACTGTTTTATCCCCTGAACTCTCACTGTTTTATCCCCTGAACTCTCACTGTTTTATCCCCTGAAGTCTCACTGTTTTATCCCCTGAACTCTAACTGTTTTATCCCCTGAACTCTAACTGTTTTATCCTCTGAACTCTCAGTGGTTTATCCCCTGACATCTCACTGTTATATATCCGGAACTCTGACTGTTTTATCCCCTGAACTCTGACTGTTTTATCCCCTGAACTCTGACTGTTTTATCCCCTGAACGCTGACTGTGTTATCCCCTGAATTCTGACTGTTTTATCCCCTGAACTTGACTGTTTTAACCCCTGAAGTCTGACTGTTTTATCCCCTGTACTCTGACTGTTTTATCCCCTGAACTCGGACTGTTTTATCCCCTGAACTCTGACTGTTTTATCCCCTGAACTCTGACAGTTTTATCCCCTGAACTCTGACTGCTTTATCCCCTGAACTCTGACTGTTTTATCCCCTGAACTCTGACTGTTTTATCCCCTGAACTCTGACTGTTTTATCCCCTGAACTCTGTCTGTTTTATCCCCTGAACTCTGTCTGTTTTATCCCCTGAACTCAGACTGTTATATCCTCTGAACTCTGACTGTTTTATCCCCTGAACTCTGACTGTTTTATCCCCTGAACTCTCACTGTTATATATCCTGAGCTCTCAGTGTTATACCCCTGGAACACTCACTATTATCTCTCCTGAACTCTCACAGGTTTATCCCCTTTAAATCTCACTGTTCTATATCCGGAACTCTGACCGATTTATCCCCTGAACTCCCGCTGTTTTATCCCCTGAACTCCCGCTGTTTTCTCCCCTGAACTCCCGCTGTTTTATCCCCTGAGCTCTCAATGTGCTATCCCCTGAACTCTCACTGTGTCATCCCTTGAACTCTCATGTTTTATCTCCTGAACTTTCACTGTTATATATCCTGAGCTCTCACTGTTATATCCCTTGAACACTCACTGTTATCTCCCCTGAAATCTGACTGTCTTATCCCCTGAACTCTGACTGTTTTATCCCCTGAACTCTGACTGTTTTATCCCCTGAACTCTGACTGTTTTATCCCCTGAACTCTGACTGTTTTATCCCCTGAACTCTGACTGTTTTATCCGTTGAACTCTGACAGTTTTATCCCCTGAACTCTCACTGTTTTATCCCCTGAACTCTCACTGTTTTATCCCCTGAAGTCTCACTGTTTTATCCCCTGAACTCTCACTGTTTTATCCCGTGAAGTCTCACTGTTTTATCCACTGAACTCTCACTGTTTTATCCACTGAACTCTCACTGTTTTACCCCTGAAATCTCACTGTTTTGTCCTCTGAACTCTCACTTTTTTATCCCCTGAACTCTCACTGTTTTATCCCCTGAACTCTCACTGTTTTATCCCCTTGACTCTCACTGTTTTATCCCCTGAAGTCTCAGTGTTTTATCCTCTGAGCTCTCACTGTTATATATCCTGAGTTCTCACAGTTATTGCCCTTGAACACTCACTGTTATCTCCCCTGAACTCTCACTCTTTTATCCCCTGAACTCTCACTCTTTTATCCCCTGAACTCTCACTGTTTTATCCCCTGAACTCTCACTGTTTTATCCCCTGAAGTCTCACTGTTTTATCCCCTCAACTCTCACTGTTTTATCCCGTGAAGTCTCACTGTTTTATCCCCTGAACTCTCACTGTTTTATCCCCTGAACTCTCACGGTTTTACCCCTGAAATCTCACTGTTTTGTCCTCTGAACTCTCACTTTTTTATCCCCTGAACTCTCACTGTTTTATCGCCTGAACTCTCACTGTTTTATCCCCTGACCTCTTACTGTTTTATCCCCTGACCTCTGACTGTTTTATCCCCTGAACTCTGACTGTTTTATTCCCTGGACTCTCACTGTTTTATCCCCTGAACTCTCACTGTTTTATCCTCTGAGCTCTCACTGTTACATATCCTGAGTTCTCACAGTTATTGCCCTTGAACACTCACTGTTATCTCCCCTGAACTCTCACTCTTTTATCCCCTGAACTCTCACTCTTTTATACCCTGAACTCTCACTGTTTTATCCCCTGAACTCTCACTGTTTTATCCCCTGAAGTCTCACTGTTTTATCCCCTGAACTCTAACTGTTTTATCCCCTGAACTCTAACTGTTTTATCCCCTGAACTCTCAGTGGTTTATTCCCTGAAATCTCACTGTTATATATCCGGAACTCTGACTGTTTTATCCCCTGAACTCTGACTGTTTTATCCCCTGAACTCTGACTGTGTTATCCCCTGAATTCTGACTGTTTTATCCCCTGAACTTGACTGTTTTATCCCCTGAACTCTGACTGTTTTATCCCCTGTACTCTGACTGTTTTGTCCCCTGAACTCGGACTGTTTTATCCCCTGAACTCTGACTGTTTTATCCCCTGAACTCTGACTGCTTTATCCCCTGAACTCTGACTGTTTTATCCCCTGAACTCTGACTGTTTTATCCCCTGAACTCTGACTGTTTTATCCCCTGAACTCTGACTGTTTTATCCGTTGAACTCTGACAGTTTTATCCCCTGAACTCTCACTGTTTTATCCCCTGAACTCTCACTGTTTTATCCCCTGAAGTCTCACTGTTTTATCCCCTGAACTCTCACTGTTTTATCCCGTGAAGTCTCACTGTTTTATCCACTGAACTCTCACTGTTTTATCCACTGAACTCTCACTGTTTTACCCCTGAAATCTCACTGTTTTGTCCTCTGAACTCTCACTTTTTTATCCCCTGAACTCTCACTGTTTTATCCCCTGAACTCTCACTGTTTTATCCCCTTGACTCTCACTGTTTTATCCCCTGAACTCTCAGTGTTTTATCCTCTGAGCTCTCACTGTTATATATCCTGAGTTCTCACAGTTATTGCCCTTGAACACTCACTGTTATCTCCCCTGAACTCTCACTGTTTTATCCACTGAACTCTCACTGTTTTACCCCTGAAATCTCACTGTTTTGTCCTCTGAACTCTCACTTTTTTATCCCCTGAACTCTCACTGTTTTATCCCCTGAACTCTCACTGTTTTATCCCCTGAGGTCTCACTGTTTTATCCCCTGAACTCTCAGTGTTTTATCCCGTGAAGTCTCACTGTTTTATCCCCTGAACTCTCACTGTTTTATCCCCTGAACTCTCACTGTTTTACCCCTGAAATCTCACTGTTTTGTCCTCTGAACTCTCACTTTTTTATCCCCTGAACTCTCACTGTTTTATCCCCTGAACTCTCACTGTTTTATCCCCTGGACTCTCACTGTTTTGTCCCCTGAACTCTCACTCTTTTATCCTTTGAGCTCTCACTGTTATATATCCTGAGTTCTCACAGTTATTGCCCTTGAACACTCACTGTTATCTCCCCTGAACTCTCACTCTTTTATCCCCTGAACTCTCACTCTTTTATACCCTGAACTCTCACTGTTTTATCCCCTGAAGTCTCACTGTTTTATCCCCTGAACTCTAACTGTTTTATCCCCTGAACTCTAACTGTTTTATCCCCTGAACTCTCAGTGGTTTATTCCCTGACATCTCACTGTTATATATCCGGAACTCTGACTGTTTTATCCCCTGAACTCTGACTGTTTTATCCCCTGAACTCTGACTGTTTTATCACCTGAACTCTGACTGTGTCATCCCCTGAATTCTGACTGTTTTATCCCCTGAACTCTGACTGTTTTATCCCCTGAACTCTGACTGTTTTATCCCCTGAACTCTGACGGTTTTATCCCCTGAAGTCTCACTGTTTTATCCCCTGAACTCTCACTGTTTTATCCCCTGAAGTCTCACTGTTTTATCCCCTCAACTCTCACTGTTTTATCCCGTGAAGTCTCACTGTTTTATCCCCTGAACTCTCACTGTTTTATCCCCTGAACTCTCACGGTTTTACCCCTGAAATCTCACTGTTTTGTCCTCTGAACTCTCACTTTTTTATCCCCTGAACTCTCACTGTTTTATCGCCTGAACTCTCACTGTTTTATCCCCTGACCTCTGACTGTTTTATCCCCTGACCTCTGACTGTTTTATCCCCTGAACTCTGACTGTTTTATTCCCTGGACTCTCACTGTTTTATCCCCTGAACTCTCACTGTTTTATCCTCTGAGCTCTCACTGTTACATATCCTGAGTTCTCACAGTTATTGCCCTTGAACACTCACTGTTATCTCCCCTGAACTCTCACTCTTTTATCCCCTGAACTCTCACTCTTTTATACCCTGAACTCTCACTGTTTTATCCCCTGAACTCTCACTGTTTTATCCCCTGAAGTCTCACTGTTTTATCCCCTGAACTCTAACTGTTTTATCCCCTGAACTCTAACTGTTTTATCCCCTGAACTCTCAGTGGTTTATTCCCTGAAATCTCACTGTTATATATCCGGAACTCTGACTGTTTTATCCCCTGAACTCTGACTGTTTTATCCCCTGAACTCTGACTGTGTTATCCCCTGAATTCTGACTGTTTTATCCCCTGAACTTGACTGTTTTATCCCCTGAACTCTGACTGTTTTATCCCCTGTACTCTGACTGTTTTGTCCCCTGAACTCGGACTGTTTTATCCCCTGAACTCTGACTGTTTTATCCCCTGAACTCTGACTGCTTTATCCCCTGAACTCTGACTGTTTTATCCCCTAAACTCTGACTGTTTTATCCCCCGAACTCTCACTGTTTTATCCCCTGAACTCTGTCTGTTTTATCCCCTGAACTCTGTCTGTTTTATCCCCTGAACTCAGACTGTTATATCCCCTGAACTCTGACTGTTTTATCCCCTGAACTCTGACTGTTTTATCCCCTGAACTCTCACTGTTATATATCCTGAGCTCTCAGTGTTATACCCCTGGAACACTCACTCTTATCTCTCCTGAACTCTCACTGGTTTATCCCCTTGAAATCTCACTGTTTTATATCCGGAACTCTGACTGATTTATCCCCTGAACTCCCGCTGTTTTATCCCCTGAACTCCCGCTGTTTTCTCCGCTGAACTCCCGCTGTTTTCTCCCCTGAGCTCTCAATGTGCTATCCCCTGAACTCTCACTGTGTCATCCCTTGAACTCTCATGTTTTATGTCCTGAACTTTCACTGTTATATATCCTGAGCTCTCACTGTTATATCCCTTGAACACTCACTGTTATCTCCCCTGAAATCTGACTGTCTTATCGCCTGAACTCTGACTGTTTTATCCCCTGAACTCTGACTGTTTTATCCCCTGAACTCTGACTGTTTTATCCCCTGAACTCTGAGTGTTTTATCCCCTGAACTCTGACTGTTTTATCCGTTGAACTCTGACAGTTTTATCCCCTGAACTCTCACTGTTTTATCCCCTGAACTCTCACTGTTTTATCCCCTGAGGTCTCACTGTTTTATCCCCTGAACTCTCAGTGTTTTATCCCGTGAAGTCTCACTGTTTTATCCCCTGAACTCTCACTGTTTTACCCCTGAAATCTCACTGTTTTGTCCTCTGAACTCTCACTTTTTTATCCCCTGAACTCTCACTGTTTTATCCCCTGAACTCTCACTGTTTTATCCCCTGGACTCTCACTGTTTTGTCCCCTGAACTCTCACTCTTTTATCCTTTGAGCTCTCACTGTTATATATCCTGAGTTCTCACAGTTATTGCCCTTGAACACTCACTGTTATCTCCCCTGAACTCTCACTCTTTTATCCCCTGAACTCTCACTCTTTTATACCCTGAACTCTCACTGTTTTATCCCCTGAAGTCTCACTGTTTTATCCCCTGAACTCTAACTGTTTTATCCCCTGAACTCTAACTGTTTTATCCCCTGAACTCTCAGTGGTTTATTCCCTGACATCTCACTGTTATATATCCGGAACTCTGACTGTTTTATCCCCTGAACTCTGACTGTTTTATCCCCTGAACTCTGACTGTTTTATCACCTGAACTCTGACTGTGTCATCCCCTGAATTCTGACTGTTTTATCCCCTGAACTCTGACTGTTTTATCCCCTGAACTCTGACTGTTTTATCCCCTGAACTCTGACGGTTTTATCCCCTGAACTCTCACTGTTTTATCCCCTGAACTCTCACTGTTATATATCCTGAGCTCTCAGTGTTATACCCCTTGAACACTCACTGTTATCTCTCCTGAACTCTCACTGTTTTATCCCTGAACTCACTGGTTTATCCCCTGACATCTCACTGTTATATATCCGGAACTCTGACTGTTTTATCCCCTGAACTCTGACTATTTTATCCGTTGAACTCTGACAGTTTTATCCCCTGAACTCTCACTGTTTTATCCCCTGAACTCTCACTGTTTTATCCCCTGAACTCTCACTGTTTTACCCCTGAAATCTCACTGTTTTGTCCTCTTAACTCTCACTTTTTTATCCCCTGAACTCTCACTGTTTTATCCCCTGACCTCTGACTTTTTTTTCCCTTGAACTCTGACTGTTTTATCCGTTGAACTCTGACAGTTTTATCCCCTGAACTCTGACTGTTTTATCCCCAGAACTCTGACTGTTTTATCCCCTGAACTCTGACTGTTTTATTCCCTGAGGTCTCACTGTTATATCCCCTGAAGTCTCACTGTTTTATCCCCTGAACTCTCACTGTTTTATCTCCTGAACTCTCACTGTTTTATCCCTTGAACTCTGACTGTTTTATCCCCTGAACTCTGACTGTTTTATCGCCTGAACTCTGACTGTTTTATCCCCTGAACTCTGACTGTTTTATCCCCTGATCTCTCATTGTTTTATCTCCTGAACCCTTGCAGGTTATTGGCTGATTCAGTGCTTTGTATCTTCAAAACTCTCACTGTTTTATCTCCTGAACTCTCACTGTTTTTTCTCCTGAACTCACACTTTTTGATCCCCTGAACTCCCGCAGTTTTTTCCCCTGAACTCCCAAAATTTTATCCCCTGAACTCAAGCAGTTTTATCCCCTGAACTCCCGCAGTTTTATCCCCTGAACTCCCGTAGTTTTATCCACTGAACTCCCGCAGTTTTATCCCCTGAACTCCCGCAGTGTTATCCCCTGAACTCCCGCAGTTATATCCCCTGAACTCCCGCTGTTTTACCCCTTGAACTCCCGTTGTTTTATCCCCTGAACTCCCGCTGTTTTCTCCCCGAGCTCTCACTGTGTTATCCCCTGAACTCTCACTGTGTCATCCCTTGAACTCTCATGTGTTATCTCCTGAACTTTCACTGTTATATATCCTGAGCTCTCACTGTTATATCCTTTGAACACTCACTGTCTTCTCCCCTGAACTCTGACTGTTTTATCCCCTGAACTCTGACTGTTTTATCCCCTGAACTCTGACTGTTTTATCCCCTGAACTCTGACTGTTTTATCCCCTTAACTCTGACTGTTTTATCCCCTGAACTCTGACGGTTTTATTCCCTGGACTCTCACTGTTTTATCCCCTGAACTCTCACTGTTTTATCCTCTGAGCTCTCACTGTTACATATCCTGAGTTCTCACAGTTATTGCCCTTGAACACTCACTGTTATCTCCCCTGAACTCTCACTCTTTTATCCCCTGAACTCTCACTCTTTTATACCCTGAACTCTCACTGTTTTATCCCCTGAACTCTCACTGTTTTATCCCCTGAAGTCTCACTGTTTTATCCCCTGAACTCTAACTGTTTTATCCCCTGAACTCTAACTGTTTTATCCCCTGAACTCTCAGTGGTTTATTCCCTGACATCTCACTGTTATATATCCGGAACTCTGACTGTTTTATCCCCTGATCTCTGACTGTTTTATCCCCTGAACTCTGACTGTGTTATCCCCTGAATTCTGACTGTTTTATCCCCTGAACTTGACTGTTTTATCCCCTGAACTCTGACTGTTTTATCCCCTGTACTCTGACTGTTTTGTCCCCTGAACGCGGACTGTTTTATCCCCTGAACTCTGACCGTTTTATCCCCTGAACTCTGACTGTTTTATCCCCTGAACTCTGACTGCTTTATCCCCTGAACTCTGACTGTTTTATCCCCTGAACTCTGACTGTTTTATCCCCTGAACTCTCACTGTTTTATCCCCTGAACTCTGTCTGTTTTATCCCCTGAACTCTGTCTGTTTTATCCCCTGAACTCAGACTGTTATATCCCCTGAACTCTGACTGTTTTATCCCCTGAACTCTGACTGTTTTATCCCCTGAACTCTCACTGTTATATATCCTGAGCTCTCAGTGTTATACCCCTGGAACACTCACTCTTATCTCTCCTGAACTCTCACTGGTTTATCCCCTTGAAATCTCACTGTTTTATATCCGGAACTCTGACTGATTTATCCCCTGAACTCCCGCTGTTTTATCCCCTGAACTCCCGCTGTTTTCTCCGCTGAACTCCCGCTGTTTTCTCCCCTGAGCTCTCAATGTGCTATCCCCTGAACTCTCACTGTGTCATCCCTTGAACTCTCATGTTTTATGTCCTGAACTTTCACTGTTATATATCCTGAGCTCTCACTGTTATATCCCTTGAACACTCACTGTTATCTCCCCTGAAATCTGACTGTCTTATCGCCTGAACTCTGACTGTTTTATCCCCTGAACTCTGACTGTTTTATCCCCTGAACTCTGACTGTTTTATCCCCTGAACTCTGACTGTTTTATCCCCTGAACTCTGACTGTTTTATCCGTTGAACTCTGACAGTTTTATCCCCTGAACTCTCACTGTTTTATCCCCTGAACTCTCACTGTTTTATCCCCTGAGGTCTCACTGTTTTATCCCCTGAACTCTCAGTGTTTTATCCCGTGAAGTCTCACTGTTTTATCCCCTGAACTCTCACTGTTTTATCCCCTGAACTCTCACTGTTTTACCCCTGAAATCTCACTGTTTTGTCCTCTGAACTCTCACTTTTTTATCCCCTGAACTCTCACTGTTTTATCCCCTGAACTCTCACTGTTTTATCCCCTGGACTCTCACTGTTTTGTCCCCTGAACTCTCACTCTTTTATCCTTTGAGCTCTCACTGTTATATATCCTGAGTTCTCACAGTTATTGCCCTTGAACACTCACTGTTATCTCCCCTGAACTCTCACTCTTTTATCCCCTGAACTCTCACTCTTTTATACCCTGAACTCTCACTCTTTTATACCCTGAACTCTCACTGTTTTATCCCCTGAAGTCTCACTGTTTTATCCCCTGAACTCTAAATGTTTTATCCCCTGAACTCTAACTGTTTTATCCCCTGAACTCTCAGTGGTTTATTCCCTGACATCTCACTGTTAGATATCCGGAACTCTGACTGTTTTATCCCCTGAACTCTGACTGTTTTATCCCCTGAACTCTGACTGTTTTATCACCTGAACTCTGACTGTGTCATCCCCTGAATTCTGACTGTTTTATCCCCTGAACTCTGACTGTTTTATCCCCTGAACTCTGACTGTTTTATCCCCTGAACTCTGACGGTTTTATCCCCTGAACTCTCACTGTTTTATCCCCTGAACTCTCACTGTTATATATCCTGAGCTCTCAGTGTTATACCCCTTGAACACTCACTGTTATCTCTCCTGAACTCTCACTGTTTTATCCCTGAACTCACTGGTTTATCCCCTGACATCTCACTGTTATATATCCGGAACTCTGACTGTTTTATCCCCTGAACTCTCACTGTTTTATCCCCTGAACTCTCACTGTTTTATCCCCTGAAGTCTCACTGTGTTGTCCCCTGAACTCTCACTGTTTTATCCCGTTAAGTCTCACTGTTTTATCCCCTGAACTCTCACTGTTTTATCCCCTGAACTCTCACTGTTTTACCCCTGAAATCTCACTGTTTTGTCCTCTGAACTCTCACTTTTTTATCCCCTGAACTCTCACTGTTTTATCCCCTGAACTCTCAGTGTTTTATCCCGTGAAGTCTCACTGTTTTATCCCCTGAACTCTCACTGTTTTATCCCCTGAACTCTCACTGTTTTACCCCTGAAATCTCACTGTTTTGTCCTCTGAACTCTCACTTTTTTATCCCCTGAACTCTCACTGTTTTATCCCCTGAACTCTCACTGTTTTATCCCCTGGACTCTCACTGTTTTGTCCCCTGAACTCTCACTCTTTTATCCTTTGAGCTCTCACTGTTATATATCCTGAGTTCTCACATTTATTGCCCTTGAACACTCACTGTTATCTCCCCTGAACTCTCACTCTTTTATCCCCTGAACTCTCACTCTTTTATACCCTGAACTCTCACTGTTTTATCCCCTGAAGTCTCACTGTTTTATCCCCTGAACTCTAACTGTTTTATCCCCTGAACTCTAACTGTTTTATCCCCTGAACTCTCAGTGGTTTATTCCCTGACATCTCACTGTTATATATCCGGAACTCTGACTGTTTTATCCCCTGAACTCTGACTGTTTTATCCCCTGAACTCTGACTGTTTTATCACCTGAACTCTGACTGTGTCATCCCCTGAATTCTGACTGTTTTATCCCCTGAACTCTGACTGTTTTATCCCCTGAACTCTGACTGTTTTATCCCCTGAACTCTGACGGTTTTATCCCCTGAAGTCTCACTGTTTTATCCCCTGAACTCTCACTGTTTTATCCCCTGAAGTCTCACTGTTTTATCCCCTCAACTCTCACTGTTTTATCCCGTGAAGTCTCACTGTTTTATCCCCTGAACTCTCACTGTTTTATCCCCTGAACTCTCACGGTTTTACCCCTGAAATCTCACTGTTTTGTCCTCTGAACTCTCACTTTTTTATCCCCTGAACTCTCACTGTTTTATCGCCTGAACTCTCACTGTTTTATCCCCTGACCTCTGACTGTTTTATCCCCTGACCTCTGACTGTTTTATCCCCTGAACTCTGACTGTTTTATTCCCTGGACTCTCACTGTTTTATCCCCTGAACTCTCACTGTTTTATCCTCTGAGCTCTCACTGTTACATATCCTGAGTTCTCACAGTTATTGCCCTTGAACATTCACTGTTATCTCCCCTGAACTCTCACTCTTTTATCCCCTGAACTCTCACTCTTTTATACCCTGAACTCTCACTGTTTTATCCCCTGAACTCTCACTGTTTTATCCCCTGAAGTCTCACTGTTTTATCCCCTGAACTCTAACTGTTTTATCCCCTGAACTCTAACTGTTTTATCCCCTGAACTCTCAGTGGTTTATTCCCTGAAATCTCACTGTTATATATCCGGAACTCTGACTGTTTTATCCCCTGAACTCTGACTGTTTTATCCCCTGAACTCTGACTGTGTTATCCCCTGAATTCTGACTGTTTTATCCCCTGAACTTGACTGTTTTATCCCCTGAACTCTGACTGTTTTATCCCCTGTACTCTGACTGTTTTGTCCCCTGAACTCGGACTGTTTTATCCCCTGAACTCTGACTGTTTTATCCCCTGAACTCTGACTGCTTTATCCCCTGAACTCTGACTGTTTTATCCCCTAAACTCTGACTGTTTTATCCCCCGAACTCTCACTGTTTTATCCCCTGAACTCTGTCTGTTTTATCCCCTGAACTCTGTCTGTTTTATCCCCTGAACTCAGACTGTTATATCCCCTGAACTCTGACTGTTTTATCCCCTGAACTCTGACTGTTTTATCCCCTGAACTCTCACTGTTATATATCCTGAGCTCTCAGTGTTATACCCCTGGAACACTCACTCTTATCTCTCCTGAACTCTCACTGGTTTATCCCCTTGAAATCTCACTGTTTTATATCCGGAACTCTGACTGATTTATCCCCTGAACTCCCGCTGTTTTATCCCCTGAACTCCCGCTGTTTTCTCCGCTGAACTCCCGCTGTTTTCTCCCCTGAGCTCTCAATGTGCTATCCCCTGAACTCTCACTGTGTCATCCCTTGAACTCTCATGTTTTATGTCCTGAACTTTCACTGTTATATATCCTGAGCTCTCACTGTTATATCCCTTGAACACTCACTGTTATCTCCCCTGAAATCTGACTGTCTTATCGCCTGAACTCTGACTGTTTTATCCCCTGAACTCTGACTGTTTTATCCCCTGAACTCTGACTGTTTTATCCCCTGAACTCTGAGTGTTTTATCCCCTGAACTCTGACTGTTTTATCCGTTGAACTCTGACAGTTTTATCCCCTGAACTCTCACTGTTTTATCCCCTGAACTCTCACTGTTTTATCCCCTGAGGTCTCACTGTTTTATCCCCTGAACTCTCAGTGTTTTATCCCGTGAAGTCTCACTGTTTTATCCCCTGAACTCTCACTGTTTTATCCCCTGAACTCTCACTGTTTTACCCCTGAAATCTCACTGTTTTGTCCTCTGAACTCTCACTTTTTTATCCCCTGAACTCTCACTGTTTTATCCCCTGAACTCTCACTGTTTTATCCCCTGGACTCTCACTGTTTTGTCCCCTGAACTCTCACTCTTTTATCCTTTGAGCTCTCACTGTTATATATCCTGAGTTCTCACAGTTATTGCCCTTGAACACTCACTGTTATCTCCCCTGAACTCTCACTCTTTTATCCCCTGAACTCTCACTCTTTTATACCCTGAACTCTCACTGTTTTATCCCCTGAAGTCTCACTGTTTTATCCCCTGAACTCTAACTGTTTTATCCCCTGAACTCTAACTGTTTTATCCCCTGAACTCTCAGTGGTTTATTCCCTGACATCTCACTGTTATATATCCGGAACTCTGACTGTTTTATCCCCTGAACTCTGACTGTTTTATCCCCTGAACTCTGACTGTTTTATCACCTGAACTCTGACTGTGTCATCCCCTGAATTCTGACTGTTTTATCCCCTGAACTCTGACTGTTTTATCCCCTGAACTCTGACTGTTTTATCCCCTGAACTCTGACGGTTTTATCCCCTGAACTCTCACTGTTTTATCCCCTGAACTCTCACTGTTATATATCCTGAGCTCTCAGTGTTATACCCCTTGAACACTCACTGTTATCTCTCCTGAACTCTCACTGTTTTATCCCTGAACTCACTGGTTTATCCCCTGACATCTCACTGTTATATATCCGGAACTCTGACTGTTTTATCCCCTGAACTCTGACTATTTTATCCGTTGAACTCTGACAGTTTTATCCCCTGAACTCTCACTGTTTTATCCCCTGAACTCTCACTGTTTTATCCCCTGAACTCTCACTGTTTTACCCCTGAAATCTCACTGTTTTGTCCTCTTAACTCTCACTTTTTTATCCCCTGAACTCTCACTGTTTTATCCCCTGACCTCTGACTTTTTTTTCCCTTGAACTCTGACTGTTTTATCCGTTGAACTCTGACAGTTTTATCCCCTGAACTCTGACTGTTTTATCCCCAGAACTCTGACTGTTTTATCCCCTGAACTCTGACTGTTTTATTCCCTGAGGTCTCACTGTTATATCCCCTGAAGTCTCACTGTTTTATCCCCTGAACTCTCAATGTTTTATCTCCTGAACTCTCACTGTTTTATCCCTTGAACTCTGACTGTTTTATCCCCTGAACTCTGACTGTTTTATCGCCTGAACTCTGACTGTTTTATCCCCTGAACTCTGACTGTTTTATCCCCTGATCTCTCATTGTTTTATCTCCTGAACCCTTGCAGGTTATTGGCTGATTCAGTGCTTTGTATCTTCAAAACTCTCACTGTTTTATCTCCTGAACTCTCACTGTTTTTTCTCCTGAACTCACACTTTTTGATCCCCTGAACTCCCGCAGTTTTTTCCCCTGAACTCCCAAAATTTTATCCCCTGAACTCAAGCAGTTTTATCCCCTGAACTCCCGCAGTTTTATCCCCTGAACTCCCGTAGTTTTATCCACTGAACTCCCGCAGTTTTATCCCCTGAACTCCCGCAGTGTTATCCCCTGAACTCCCGCAGTTATATCCCCTGAACTCCCGCTGTTTTACCCCTTGAACTCCCGTTGTTTTATCCCCTGAACTCCCGCTGTTTTCTCCCCGAGCTCTCACTGTGTTATCCCCTGAACTCTCACTGTGTCATCCCTTGAACTCTCATGTGTTATCTCCTGAACTTTCACTGTTATATATCCTGAGCTCTCACTGTTATATCCTTTGAACACTCACTGTCTTCTCCCCTGAACTCTGACTGTTTTATCCCCTGAACTCTGACTGTTTTATCCCCTGAACTCTGACTGTTTTATCCCCTGAACTCTGACTGTTTTATCCCCTTAACTCTGACTGTTTTATCCCCTGAACTCTGACGGTTTTATTCCCTGGACTCTCACTGTTTTATCCCCTGAACTCTCACTGTTTTATCCTCTGAGCTCTCACTGTTACATATCCTGAGTTCTCACAGTTATTGCCCTTGAACACTCACTGTTATCTCCCCTGAACTCTCACTCTTTTATCCCCTGAACTCTCACTCTTTTATACCCTGAACTCTCACTGTTTTATCCCCTGAACTCTCACTGTTTTATCCCCTGAAGTCTCACTGTTTTATCCCCTGAACTCTAACTGTTTTATCCCCTGAACTCTAACTGTTTTATCCCCTGAACTCTCAGTGGTTTATTCCCTGACATCTCACTGTTATATATCCGGAACTCTGACTGTTTTATCCCCTGAACTCTGACTGTTTTATCCCCTGAACTCTGACTGTGTTATCCCCTGAATTCTGACTGTTTTATCCCCTGAACTTGACTGTTTTATCCCCTGAACTCTGACTGTTTTATCCCCTGTACTCTGACTGTTTTGTCCCCTGAACGCGGACTGTTTTATCCCCTGAACTCTGACCGTTTTATCCCCTGAACTCTGACTGTTTTATCCCCTGAACTCTGACTGCTTTATCCCCTGAACTCTGACTGTTTTATCCCCTGAACTCTGACTGTTTTATCCCCTGAACTCTCACTGTTTTATCCCCTGAACTCTGTCTGTTTTATCCCCTGAACTCTGTCTGTTTTATCCCCTGAACTCAGACTGTTATATCCCCTGAACTCTGACTGTTTTATCCCCTGAACTCTGACTGTTTTATCCCCTGAACTCTCACTGTTATATATCCTGAGCTCTCAGTGTTATACCCCTGGAACACTCACTCTTATCTCTCCTGAACTCTCACTGGTTTATCCCCTTGAAATCTCACTGTTTTATATCCGGAACTCTGACTGATTTATCCCCTGAACTCCCGCTGTTTTATCCCCTGAACTCCCGCTGTTTTCTCCGCTGAACTCCCGCTGTTTTCTCCCCTGAGCTCTCAATGTGCTATCCCCTGAACTCTCACTGTGTCATCCCTTGAACTCTCATGTTTTATGTCCTGAACTTTCACTGTTATATATCCTGAGCTCTCACTGTTATATCCCTTGAACACTCACTGTTATCTCCCCTGAAATCTGACTGTCTTATCGCCTGAACTCTGACTGTTTTATCCCCTGAACTCTGACTGTTTTATCCCCTGAACTCTGACTGTTTTATCCCCTGAACTCTGACTGTTTTATCCCCTGAACTCTGACTGTTTTATCCGTTGAACTCTGACAGTTTTATCCCCTGAACTCTCACTGTTTTATCCCCTGAACTCTCACTGTTTTATCCCCTGAGGTCTCACTGTTTTATCCCCTGAACTCTCAGTGTTTTATCCCGTGAAGTCTCACTGTTTTATCCCCTGAACTCTCACTGTTTTATCCCCTGAACTCTCACTGTTTTACCCCTGAAATCTCACTGTTTTGTCCTCTGAACTCTCACTTTTTTATCCCCTGAACTCTCACTGTTTTATCCCCTGAACTCTCACTGTTTTATCCCCTGGACTCTCACTGTTTTGTCCCCTGAACTCTCACTCTTTTATCCTTTGAGCTCTCACTGTTATATATCCTGAGTTCTCACAGTTATTGCCCTTGAACACTCACTGTTATCTCCCCTGAACTCTCACTCTTTTATCCCCTGAACTCTCACTCTTTTATACCCTGAACTCTCACTCTTTTATACCCTGAACTCTCAATGTTTTATCCCCTGAAGTCTCACTGTTTTATCCCCTGAACTCTAAATGTTTTATCCCCTGAACTCTAACTGTTTTATCCCCTGAACTCTCAGTGGTTTATTCCCTGACATCTCACTGTTAGATATCCGGAACTCTGACTGTTTTATCCCCTGAACTCTGACTGTTTTATCCCCTGAACTCTGACTGTTTTATCACCTGAACTCTGACTGTGTCATCCCCTGAATTCTGACTGTTTTATCCCCTGAACTCTGACTGTTTTATCCCCTGAACTCTGACTGTTTTATCCCCTGAACTCTGACTGTTTTATCCCCTGAACTCTGACGGTTTTATCCCCTGAACTCTCACTGTTTTATCCCCTGAACTCTCACTGTTATATATCCTGAGCTCTCAGTGTTATACCCCTTGAACACTCACTGTTATCTCTCCTGAACTCTCACTGTTTTATCCCTGAACTCACTGGTTTATCCCCTGACATCTCACTGTTATATATCCGGAACTCTGACTGTTTTATCCCCTGAACTCTCACTGTTTTATCCCCTGAACTCTCACTGTTTTATCCCCTGAAGTCTCACTGTGTTGTCCCCTGAACTCTCACTGTTTTATCCCGTTAAGTCTCACTGTTTTATCCCCTGAACTCTCACTGTTTTATCCCCTGAACTCTCACTGTTTTACCCCTGAAATCTCACTGTTTTGTCCTCTGAACTCTCACTTTTTTATCCCCTGAACTCTCACTGTTTTATCCCCTGAACTCTCACTGTTTTATCCCCTGACCTCTGACTTTTTTTTCCCGTGAACTCTGACAGTTTTATCCCCTGAACTCTGACTGTTTTATCCCCAGAACTCTGACTGTTTTATCCCCTGAACTCTGACTGTTTTATTCCCTGAGGTCTCACTGTTATATCCCCTGAAGTCTCACTGTTTTATCCCCTGAACTCTCACTGTTTTATCTCCTGAACTCTCACTGTTTTATCCCTTGAACTCTGACTGTTTTATCCCCTGAACTCTGACTGTTTTATCCCCTGAACTCTGCCTGTTTTATCCCCTGAACTCTGACTGTTTTATCCCCTGATCTCTCATTGTTTTATCTCCTGAACCCTTGCAGGTTATTGGCTGATTCAGTGCTTTGTATCTTCAAAACTCTCACTGTTTTATCTCCTGAACTCTCACTGTTTTTTCTCCTGAACTCAAACTTTTTGATCCCCTGAACTCCCGCAGTTTTTTCCCCTGAACTCCCAAAATTTTATCCCCTGAACTCAAGCAGTTTTATCCCCTGAACTCCCGCAGTTTTATCCCCTGAACTCCCGTAGTTTTATCCACTGAACTCCCGCAGTTTTATCCCCTGAACTCCCGCAGTGTTATCCCCTGAACTCCCGCAGTTATATCCCCTGAACTCCCGCTGTTTTACCCCTTGAACTCCCGTTGTTTTATCCCCTGAACTCCCGCTGTTTTATCCCCGAGCTCTCACTGTGTTATCCCGTGAACTCTCACTGTGTCATCCCTTGAACTCTCATGTGTTATCTCCTGAACTTTCACTGTTATATATCCTGAGCTCTCACTGTTATATCCTTTGAACACTCACTGTCTTCTCCCCTGAACTCTGACTGTTTTATCCCCTGAACTCTGACTGTTTTATCCCCTGAACTCTGACTGTTTTATCCCCTTAACTCTGACTGTTTTATCCCCTGAACTCTGACGGTTTTATCCCCTGAACTCTGACTGTTTTATCCCCTGAACTCTCACTGTTATATATCCTGAGCTCTCAGTGTTAAACCCCTTGAACATTCACTGTTATCTCCCCTGAACTCTGACTGTTTTATCCCCTGAACTCTGACTGTTTTATCCCCTGAACTCTGACTGTTTTATCCCCTGAACTCTGACTGTTTTATCCCCTGAACTCTGACTGTTTTATCCCCTGAACTCTGACAGTTTTATCCCCTGAACTCTGACTGTTTTATCCCCTGAACTCTGGCTGTTTTATTCCCTGAACTCTGACTGTTTTATACCCCTGAACTCTCACTGTTTTATCCCCTGAACTCTCACTGTTATATATCCTGAGCTCTCAGTGTTATACCCCTTGAACACTCACTGTTATCTCTCCTGAACTATCACTGCTTTATCCCTGAACTCACTGTTTTATCCCCTGACATCTCACTGTTATATATCCGGAACTCTGACTGTTTTATCCCCTGAACTCTGACTGTTTTATCCCCTGAACTGTGACTGTTTTATCCGTTGAACTCTGACAGTTTTATCCCCTGAACTCTCACTGTTTTATAGCCTGAACTCTCACTGTTTTAACCCCTGAAGTCTCACTGTTTTTTCCCCTGAAGTCTCACTGTTTTATCCCCTGAACTCTCACTGTTTTGTCCCCTGAACTCTCACTGTTTTATCCCCTGAACTCTCACTGTTGTATCCCCTGACCTCTGACTGTTTTATCCCCTGAACTCTGACTATTTTATCCGTTGCACTCTGACAGTTTTATCCCCTGAACTCTGACTGTTTTATCCCCTGAACTCTCATTGATATCTCTCCTGAACTCTCACTGTTTTATCCCCTGAACTCTGACTGTTTTATCCCCTGAACTCTGACTGTTTTATCTCCTGAAGTCTCACTGTTTTATCCCCTGAACTCTCACTGTTTTATCCCCTGAAGTCTCACTGTTTTGTCCCCTGAAGTCTCACTGTTTTATCCCCTGAACTCTCACTGTTTTATCCCCTGAACTCTCACTGTTTTATCCCCTGACCTCTGACTGTTTTATCCCCTGACCTCTGACTGTTTTATCCCCTGAACTCTGACTGTTTTATCCGTTGAACTCTGACAGTTTTATCCCCTGAACTCTGACTGTTTTATCCCCTGAACTCTCACTGTTATATATCCTGAGCTCTCAGTGTTATACCCCTTGAACTCTCACTGTTATATCTCCTGAACTCTCAGTGTTATATCCCCTGAACTCTCACTGTTATATCCCCTGTACTCTCACTGTTATATCCCCTGAACTCTCACTGATATATCCCCTGAACTCTCACTGTTATAACCCTGAACTCTCATTGTTATATATCCTGAGCTCTCACTGTTGTCACCCTTGAACACTCACTGTTATCTCTCCTGAATTCTCACTGTTGTATCCCCTGAATTCTCACTGTTATATCCCTTGAACACTCACTGTTATCTCTCCTGAACTCTCATTTTTTATCTCCTGAACTCTCACTGTTATATCCCCTGTACTCTCACTGTTATATCCCTTGAACACTCACTGTTATCTCTCCTGAACTCTCACAGTTTTATCCCTGACCTCTGACTGTTTTATCCCCTGAAATCTCACTGTTATATATCCGGAACGCTCACTGTTTTATCCCCTGAACTCTGACTGTTTTATCCCCTGAACTCTCACTGTTTTATCACCTGAACTCTCAATGTTATATCCTCTGAACACTCACTGTTATATCCCCTGAACACTCATGTTCTATCCTCTGAACTGTCTGTGTTATATCCCCTTACTTTGTTTTTTTCTCTCCCGAACGCCCAGTGACTTATTCCCGGATCTCTCATTGTTTTATCTCCCGAGCCCTTGCGTTTATCTGCTGATTCATTGCTTTACAATGTCCTGAGCTCTCGGATTTTACCTCCTGCGCTGTCGCTGTTTTACCTCCCGAATGCTAGTGGTTCAATCCCCTGAACACTCAATGTTTTACCTGCCGATCTCTCACTATTTTATCTCACAGATTCTCACTGTTTTATCTCCTGATCTCTCGCTGTTTCAACTCCCAGACGACCACTGTTTTATCCCCTGAACACCCGCTGTTTTATCCCCTGAACACCCGCTGTTTTATCCCCTGAATCCCCGCTGAGTTATCCCCTGAACTTTCACTGTGTTATTTCCTGAACTCTCACTGTGTTATCCCCTGAACTCTCACTGTATTATCCCCTGAACTCTCACTGTGTTATCCCCTGAACTCTCACTGTGTTATCCCCTGAACTCTCACTGTGTTATCCCCTGAACTCTCCCTGTGTTGTCCCCTGAACTCTCGCTGTGTTGTCCCCTGAAGTCTCCCTGTGTTATCCCTTGAAATCTCCCAGTGTTATCCCCTGAACTCTCCCTGTGTTGTCTCCTGGCCTCTCACTGTGTTATCCCCTGAACTCTCACTGTGTTATCCCCTGAACTCTCCCTGTGTTATCCCCTGAACTCTCACTGTGTTATCCCCTGAACTCTCACTGTGTTATCCCCTGAACTCTCACTGTGTTATCCCCTGAACTCTCCCTGTGTTGTCCCCTGAACTCTCGCTGTGTTGTCCCCTGAAGTCTCCCTGTGTTATCCCTTGAAGTCTCCCAGTGTTATCCCCTGAACTCTCCCTGTGTTGTCTCCTGGCCTCTCACTGTGTTATCCCCTGAACTCTCACTGTGTTATCCCCTGAGCTCTCACTGTGTTATCCCCTGAACTCTCACTGTGTTATCCCCTGAACTCTCACTGTGTTATCCCCTGAACTCTCACTGTGTTATCCCCTGAACTCTCACTGTGTTATCCCCTGAACTCTCCCTGTGTTGTCCCCTGAACTCTCGCTGTGTTGTCCCCTGAAGTCTCCCTGTGTTATCCCTTGAAGTCTCCCAGTGTTATCCCCTGAACTCTCCCTGTGTTGTCTCCTGGCCTCTCACTGTGTTATCCCCTGAACTCTCACTGTGTTATCCCTTGAACTCTCACTGTGTTATCCCCTGAGCTCTCACTGTGTTATCCTCTGAACTCTCACGTTTTATCTCCTGGTCTTTCACTGTTAAAAATCCTGAGCTCTCACTGTTATATCCCTTGAACAGTCACTGTTATCTCTCCTGGACTCCCGCTGTTTTATCCCCTGAACTCTCACTGTTTTATCCCCAGAACACTCACTGTTATATTTCCTGAACTCTCACTGTTTTATCCGCTGAACTCTCGCTGGATTATCCCCTGAAATCTCACTGTTTTATCTCCTGAACTCTCACTGTTATATCTCCTGATCTCTCACTGTTATATCCCCTGAACTCTCACTGTTATATCCCCTGTACTCTCACTGTTATATCCCCTGAACTCTCACTGATATATCCCCTGAACTCTCACTGTTATACCCCTGAACTCTCATTGTTATATATCCTGAGCTCTCACTGTTATAACCCTTGAACACTCACTGTTATCTCTCCTGAATTCTCACTGTTGTTTCCCCTGAATTCTCACTGTTATATCCCTTGAACACTCACTGTTATCTCTCCTGAACTCTCACTGTTTTATCCCCTGTACTCTCACTGTTATATCCCTTGAACACTCACTGTTATCTCTCCTGAACTCTCACTGTTTTATCAATGAACTCTCACTGGTTTGTCCCCTGAAATCTCACTGTTATATATCCGGAACGCTCACTGTTATATCCCCTGAACTCTCACTGTGTTCTCCCCTGAACTCTCACTGTGTTATCCCCTGAACTCTCACTGTGTTATCCCCTGAACTCTCACTGTGTTATCCCCTGAACTCTCACTGTGTTATCCCCTGAACTCTCACTGTTATATCCGCTGAACACTCATGTTCTATCCTCTGAACTGTCTGTGTTATATCCCCTTACTTTGTTTTTTTCTCCCCCGAACGCCCAGTGACTTATTCCCGGATCTCTCATTGTTTTATCTCCCGAGCCCTTGCGTTTATCTGCTGATTCATTGCTTTACAATGTCCTGAGCTCTCGGATTTTACCTCCTGCGCTGTCGCTGTTTTACCTCCCGAATGCTAGTGGTTCAATCCCCTGAACACTCAATGTTTTACCTGCCGATCTCTCACTATTTTATCTCACAGATTCTCACTGTTTTATCTCCTGATCTCTCGCTGTTTCAACTCCCAGACGACCACTGTTTTATCACCTGAACACCCGCTGTTTTATCCCCTGAACACCCGCTGTTTTATCCCCTGAATCCCCGCTGAGTTATCCCCTGAACTTTCACTGTGTTATTTCCTGAACTCTCACTGTGTTCTCCCCTGAACTCTCACTGTGTTATCCCCTGAACTCTCACTGTGTTATCCCCTGAACTCTCACTGTGTTATCCCCTGAACTCTCACTGTGTTATCCCCTGAACTCTCACTGTGTTATCCCCTGAACTCTCACTGTGTTATCCCCTGAACTCTCCCTGTGTTGTCCCCTGAACTCTCGCTGTGTTGTCCCCTGAAGTCTCCCTGTGTTATCCCTTGAAGTCTCCCAGTGTTATCCCCTGAACTCTCCCTGTGTTGTCTCCTGGCCTCTCCCTGTGTTATCCCCTGAACTCTTACTGTGTTATCCCCTGAGCTCTCACTGTGTTATCCCCTGAACTCTCACTGTGTTATCCCCTGAACTCTCACTGTGTTATCCCCTGAACTCCCACTGTGTTATCCCCTGAACTCTCACTGTGTTATCCCCTGAACTCTCCCTGTGTTGTCCCCTGAACTCTCGCTGTGTTGTCCCCTGAAGTCTCCCTGTGTTATCCCTTGAAGTCTCCCAGTGTTATCCCCTGAACTCTCCCTGTGTTGTCTCCTGGCCTCTCACTGTGTTATCCCCTGAACTCTCACTGTGTTATCCCTTGAACTCTCACTGTGTTATCCCCTGAGCTCTCACTGTGTTATCCTCTGAACTCTGACGTTTTATCTCCTGGTCTTTCACTGTTAAAAATCCTGAGCTCTCACTGTTATATCCCTTGAACAGTCACTGTTATCTCTCCTGGACTCCCGCTGTTTTATCCCCTGAACTCTCACTGTTTTATCCCCAGAACACTCACTGTTATATTTCCTGAACTCTCACTGTTTTATCCGCTGAACTCTCGCTGGATTATCCCCTGAAATCTCACTGTTTTATCTCCTGAACTCTCACTGTTATATCTCCTGATCTCTCACTGTTATATCCCCTGAACTCTCACTGTTATATCCCCTGTACTCTCACTGTTATATCCCCTGAACTCTCACTGATATATCCCCTGAACTCTCACTGTTATACCCCTGAACTCTCATTGTTACATATCCTGAGCTCTCACTGTTATAACCCTTGAACACTCACTGTTATCTCTCCTGAATTCTCACTGTTGTTTCCCCTGAATTCTCACTGTTATATCCCTTGAACACTCACTGTTATCTCTCCTGAACTCTCACTGTTTTATCCCCTGTACTCTCACTGTTATATCCCTTGAACACTCACTGTTATCTCTCCTGAACTCTCACTGTTTTATCCCTGAACTCTCACTGGTTTGTCCCCTGAAATCTCACTGTTATATATCCGGAACGCTCACTGTTATATCCCCTGAACTCTCACTGTGTTCTCCCCTGAACTCTCACTGTGTTATCCCCTGAACTCTCACTGTGTTATCCCCTGAACTCTCACTGTGTTATCCCCTGAACTCTCACTGTGATATCCCCTGAACTCTCACTGTGTTATCCCCTGAACTCTCCCTGTGTTGTCCCCTGAACTCTCGCTGTGTTGTCCCCTGAAGTCTCCCTGTGTTATCCCTTGAAGTCTCCCAGTGTTATCCCCTGAACTCTCCCTGTGTTGTCTCCTGGCCTCTCACTGTCTTATCCCCTGAACTCTCACTGTGTTATCCCCTGAGCTCTCACTGTGTTATCCCCTGAACTCTCACTGTTATATCCCCTGTACTCTCACTGTTATATCCCCTGAACTCTCACTGGTATATCCCCTGAACTCTCACTGATATATCCCCTGAACTCTCACTGTTATATCCCCTGAACTCTCACTGTTATATCCCCTGAACTCTCACTGTTATATCCCCTGAACTCTCACTGTTATATCCCCTGAACTCTCATTGTTTTATCTCCGGAACCCTTGCAGATTATTGGCTGATTCACTGCTTTGTATCTCCTAAACTCTCACGGTTTTAGCTCCTGAACTCTCACTGTTTTATTCCCTGAATTCTCACAGTTTTAGCTGCTCAACTTCCGCTGTTTTATGTACCGAACTCTCACCATTTTATATCCCGCACGCCTGCTGTTTAATCTCTTGAACTCTCACTGTGTAATCTCCTGAACTCACACTATGTCATCTCCTCGACTTCCACTTTTTTATCCCCTGAACCCTCACTGTTATATCCCTTGAACCCTCACTGTTATCTCTCCTGAACTCTCACTGTTTTATCCCCTGAACCCTCACTGTTGTAACCCCTGAACTCTCACTGTTTGAACCCCTGAATTCTCTCTGTTTGAACGCCTGAACTCCCACTGTTATCACCCCTGAACTCTCACTGTTATATCTCCTGAACTCTCACTGTTATATCTCCTGTACTCTCACTGTTATATCCGTTGAACACTCACTGTTATCTCCCCTGAACTCTCACTGATTTATTCCCTGATCTCTCACTGTTATATCTCCTGAACTCTCACTGTGTTATCCCCTGAACTCTCACTGTGTTATCCCCAGAACTCTCACTGTGTTATCCCCTGAACACTCCCTGTGTTGTCCCCTGAACTCTCGTTGTGTTGTCCCCTGAAGTCTCCCTGTGTTATCCCTTGAAGTCTCCCAGTGTTATCCCCTGAACTCTCCCTGTGTTGTCTCCTGGCCTCTCACTGCGTTATCCACTGAACTCTCACTGTGTTATCCCTTGAACTCTCACTGTGTTATCCCCTGAGCTCTCCCTGTTTTATCCTCTGAACTCTCACGTTTTATCTCCTGGTCTTTCACTGTTAAAAATCCTGAGCTCTCACTGTTATATCCCTTGAACAGTCACTGTTATCTCTCCTGGACTTCCGCTGTTTTGTCCCCTGAACTCTCACTGTTTTATCCCCAGAACACTCACTGTTATATTTCCTGAACTCTCACTGTTATATCCGCTGAACGCTCACTGGATTATCCCCTGAAATCTCACTGTTTTATCTCCTGAACTCTCACTGTTATATCTCCTGATCTCTCACTGTTATATCCCCTGAACTCTCACTGTTATATCCCCTGTACTCTCACTGTTATATCCCCTGAACTCTCACTGATATATCCCCTGAACTCTCACTGTTATACCCCTAAACTCTCATTGTTAAATATCCTGAGCTCTCACTGTTATAACCCTTGAACACTCACTGTTATCTCTCCTGAATTCTCACTGTTGTATCCCCTGTATTCTCACTGTTATATCCCTTGAACACTCACTGTTATCTCTCCTGAACTCTCACTCTTTTATCCCCTGTACTCTCACTGTTATATCCCTTGAACACTCACTGTTATCTCTCCTGAACTCTCACTGTTTTATCCCTGAACTCTCACTGGTTTGTCCCCTGAAATCTCACTGTTATATATCCGGAACGCTCACTGTTATATCCCCTGAACTCTCACTGTTATATCCCCTGTACTCTCACTGTTATATCCCCTGAACTCTCACTGGTATATCCCCTGAACTCTCACTGTTATATCCCCTGAACTCTCCCTGTTATATCCCCTGAACTCTCACTGTTATATCCCATGAACTCTCACTGTTATCTCCCCTGAACTCTCACTGTTATATCCCCTGAACTCTCACTGTTTAATTCCCCTGAACTCTCACTCTTTAATTCCCCTGAACTTTCTTTGTTATATATCCTGAGCTCTCACTGTTATAACCCTTGAACACTCACTGTATTCTCTCTTGAATTCTCACTGTTGTATCCCCTGAACTCTCACTGTTATATGTCCTAAACTTTCAGTGTGTTATGCCCTGAACTCTCATATTTTATCTCCTGAACTGTCACTGTTATATCCCCTGTTCTCTCACTGTTATATCCCTTGAACACTCACTGTTATCTCTCCTGAACTCTCACTGTTTTATCCCTGAACTCTCACTGGTTTATCCCCTGAAATCTCACTGTTATATATCCGGAACGCTCACTGTTATAACCCTTGAACACTCACTGTTATCGCTCCTGAATTCTCACTGTTGTATCCCCTGAACTCTCACTGTTATATCTCCTAAACCTTCAGTGTGTTATGCCCTGAACTCTCATTTTTTGACTCCTGAACTCTCACTGTTATATCCCCTGTACTCTCACTGTTATATCCCTTGAACACTCACTGTTATCTCTCCTGAACTCTCACTGTTTTATCCCTGAACTCTCACTGGTTTATCCCCTGAAATCTCACTGTTATATATCTGGAACGCTCACTGTTTTATCCATTGAACTCTGACTGTTTTATCCCCTGAACTCTCACTGTTTTATCACCTGAACTCTCACTGTTATATCTCCTGAACACTCACTGTTATATCCCCTGAACACACATGTTTTGTCCTCTGAACTGTCTGTGTTATATCTCCTGAACTGTGTTTTCTAATCTCCTGAACCCCCATTGACTTATTCCCTGATCTCTCATTGTTTTATCTCCCGAGCCCTTGCGTTTATCTGCTGATTCATTGCTTTACAATGTCCTGAGCTCTCGGATTTTACCTCCTGAGCTCTCGCTGTTTTACCTCCCGAAAGCTTGTGGTTGAATCCCCTGAACACTCCATGTTTTACCTGCCGATCTCTCACTATTTTATCTCCCAGACTCTTACTGTTTTATCTCCTGATCTCTCGCGGTTTCAACTCCCAGACTGCCACTGGTTTATCCCCTGAACACCCGCTGTTTTATCCCCTGAACACCTGCTGTTTTATCCACTGAACACCCGCTGTTTTATCCCCTGAATTCCCGCTGTGTTATCCCCTGAACTCTCACTGTGTTATCCCCTGAACTCTCACTGTGTTGTCCCCTGAACTCTCACTGTGTTATCCCCTGAACTCTGACTTTTTTATCCCCTGAACTCTCACTGTTTTATCCCCTGAACTCTCACTGTTTTATCCCCTGAACTCTGTCTGTTTTATCCCCTGAACTCTGTCTGTTTTATCCCCTGAACTCTGTCTGTTTTATCCCCTGAACTCAGACTGTTATATCCCCTGAACTCTGACTGTTTTATCCCCTGAACTCTGACTGTTTTATCCCCTGAACTCTCATTGTTATATATCCTGAGCTCTCGTGTTATACCCCTGGAACACTCACTATTATCTCTCCTGAACTCTCACTGGTTTATCCCCTGAAATCTCACTGTTTTAAATCTGGAACTCTGACTGTTTTATCCCCTGAACTCCCGCTGTTTTATCCCCTGAACTCCCGCTGTTTTATCCCCTGAGCTCTCACTGTGTTATCCCCTGAACTCTCACTGTGTCATCCCTTGAACTCTCATGTTTTATCTCCTGAACCTTCACTGTTATATATAATGAGCTCTCACTGTTATATCCCTTGAACACTCACTGTTATCTCCCCTGAACTCTGACTGTTTTATCCCCTGAACTCTGACTGTTTTATCCCCTGAACTCTGGCTGTTTTATTCCCTGAACTCTGACTGTTTCATCCCCTGAACACTGACTGTTTTATCCCCTGAACTCTGACTGTTTTATACCCCTGAACTCTCACTGTTTTATCCCCTGAACTCTCACTGTTATATATCCTGAGCTCTCAGTGTTATACCCCTTGAACACTCACTGTTATCTCTCCTGAACTATCACTGTTTTATCTCTGAACTCACTGTTTTATCCCCTGACATCTCACTGTTATCTATCCGGAACTCTGACTGTTTTATCCCCTGAACTCTGACTGATTTATCCCCTGAACTCTGACTGTTTTATCCGTTGAACTCTGACAGTTTTATCCCCTGAACTCTCACTGTTTTATAGCCTGAACTCTCACTGTTTTAACCCCTGAAGTCTCACTGTTTTTTCCCCTGAAGTCTCACTGTTTTATCCCCTGAACTCTCACTGTTTTGTCCCCTGAACTCTCACTGTTTTATCCCCTGAACTCTCACTGTTGCATCCCCTGACCTCTGACTGTTTTATCCCCTGAACTCTGACTGTTTTATCCGTTGAACTCTGACAGTTTTATCCCCTGAACTCTGACTGTTTTATCCCCTGAACTCTCATTGATATCTCTCCTGAACTCTCACTGTTTTATCCCCTGAACTCTGACTGTTTTATCCCCTGAACTCTGACTGTTTTATCTCCTGAAGTCTCACTGTTTTATCCCCTGAACTCTCACTGTTTTATCCCCTGAAGTCTCACTGTTTTATCCCCTGAAGTCTCACTGTTTTATCCCCTGAACTCTCACTGTTTTATCCCCTGAACTCTCACTGTTTTATCCCCTGACCTCTGACTGTTTTATCCCCTGACCTCTGACTGTTTTATCCCCTGAACTCTGACTGTTTTATCCGTTGAACTCTGACAGTTTTATCCCCTGAACTCTGACTGTTTTATCCCCTGAACTCTCACTGTTATATATCCTGAGCTCTCAGTGTTATACCCCTTGAACTCTCACTGTTATATCTCCTGAACTCTCAGTGTTATATCCCCTGAACTCTCACTGTTATATCCCCTGTACTCTCACTGTTATATCCCCTGAACTCTCACTGATATATCCCCTGAACTCTCACTGTTATAACCCTGAACTCTCATTGTTATATATCCTGAGCTCTCACTGTTGTCACCCTTGAACACTCACTGTTATCTCTCCTGAATTCTCACTGTTGTATCCCCTGAATTCTTACTGTTATATCCCTTGAACACTCACTGTTATCTCTCCTGAACTCTCATTTTTTATCTCCTGAACTCTCACTGTTATATCCCCTGTACTCTCACTGTTATATCCCTTGAACACTCACTGTTATCTCTCCTGAACTCTCACAGTTTTATCCCTGACCTCTGACTGTTTTATTCCCTGAAATCTCACTGTTATATATCCGGAACGCTCATTGATTTATCCCCTGAACTCTGACTGTTTTATCCCCTGAACTCTCACTGTTTTATCACCTGAACTCTCAATGTTATATCCTCTGAACACTCACTGTTATATCCCCTGAACACTCATGTTCTATCCTCTGAACTGTCTGTGTTATATCCCCTTACATTGTTTTTTTCTCTCCCGAACGCCCAGTGACTTATTCCCGGATCTCTCATTGTTTTATCTCCCGAGCCCTTGCGTTTATCTGCTGATTCATTGCTTTACAATGTCCTGAGCTCTCGGATTTTACCTCCTGCGCTGTCGCTGTTTTACCTCCCGAATGCTAGTGGTTCAATCCCCTGAACACTCAATGTTTTACCTGCCGATCTCTCACTATTTTATCTCACAGATTCTCACTGTTTTATCTCCTGATCTCTCGCTGTTTCAACTCCCAGACGACCACTGTTTTATCACCTGAACACCTGCTGTTTTATCCCCTGAACACCCGCTGTGTTATCCCCTGAATCCCCGCTGAGTTATCCCCTGAACTTTCACTGTGTTATTTCCTGAACTCTCACTGTGTTCTCCCCTGAACTCTCACTGTGTTATCCCCGAAATCTCACTGTGTTATCCCCTGAACTCTCACTGTGTTATCCCCTGAACTCTCACTGTGTTATCCCCTGAACTCTCACTGTGTTATCCCCTGAACTCTCACTGTGTTATCCCCTGAACTCTCACTGTGTTATCCCCTGAACTCTCCCTGTGTTGTTCCCTGAACTCTCGCTGTGTTGTCCCCTGAAGTCTCCCTGTGTTATCCCTTGAAGTCTCCCAGTGTTATCCCCTGAATTCTCCCTGTGTTGTCTCCTGGCCTCTCACTGTGTTATCCCCTGAACTCTCACTGTGTTATCCCCTGAGCTCTCACTGTGTTATCCCCTGAACTCTCACTGTGTTATCCCCTGAACTCTCACTGTGTTATCCCCTGAACTCTCACTGTGTTATCCCCTGAACTCTCACTGTGTTATCCCCTGAACTCTCCCTGTGTTGTCCCCTGAACTCTCGCTGTGTTGTCCCCTGAAGTCTCCCTGTGTTATCCCTTGAAGTCTCCCAGTGTTATCCCCTGAACTCTCCCTGTGTTGTCTCCTGGCCTCTCACTGTGTTATCCCCTGAACTCTCACTGTGTTATCCCTTGAACTCTCACTGTGTTATCCCCTGAGCTCTCACTGTGTTATCCTCTGAACTCTCACGTTTTATCTCCTGGTCTTTCACTGTTAAAAATCCTGAGCTCTCACTGTTATATCCCTTGAACAGTCACTGTTATCTCTCCTGGACTCCCGCTGTTTTATCCCCTGAACTCTCACTGTTTTATCCCCAGAACACTCACTGTTATATTTCCTGAACTCTCACTGTTTTATCCGCTGAACTCTCGCTGGATTATCCCCTGAAATCTCACTGTTTTATCTCCTGAACTCTCACTGTTATATCTCCTGATCTCTCACTGTTATATCCCCTGAACTCTTACTGTTATATCCCCTGTACTCTCACTGTTATATCCCCTGAACTCTCACTGATATATCCCCTGAACTCTCACTGTTATACCCCTGAACTCTCATTGTTATATATCCTGAGCTCTCACTGTTATAACCCTTGAACACTCACTGTTATCTCTCCTGAATTCTCACTGTTGTTTCCCCTGAATTCTCACTGTTATATCCCTTGAACTCTCACTGTTATCTCTCCTGAACTCTCACTGTTTTATCCCCTGTACTCTCACTGTTATATCCCTTGAACACTCACTGTTATCTCTCCTGAACTCTCACTGTTTTATCCCTGAACTCTCACTGGTTTGTCCCCTGAAATCTCACTGTTATATATCCGGAACGCTCACTGTTATATTCCCTGAACTCTCACTGTGTTCTCCCCTGAACTCTCACTGTGTTATCCCCTGAACTCTCACTGTGTTATCCCCTGAACTCTCACTGTGTTATCCCCTGAACTCTCACTGTGTTATCCCCTGAACTCTCCCTGTGTTGTCCCCTGAACTCTCGCTGTGTTGTCCCCTGAAGTCTCCCTGTGTTATCCCTTGAAGTCTCCCAGTGTTATCCCCTGAACTCTCCCTGTGTTGTCTCCTGGCCTCTCACTGTGTTATCCCCTGAACTCTCACTGTGTTATCCACTGAACTCTCACTGTGTTATCCCCTGAACTCTCACTGTGTTATCCCCTGAACTCTCCCTGTGTTGTCCCCTGAACTCTCGCTGTGTTGTCCCCTGAAGTCTCCCTGTGTTATCCCTTGAAGTCTCCCAGTGTTATCCCCTGAACTCTCCCTGTGTTGTCTCCTGGCCTCTCACTGTGTTATCCCCTGAACTCTCACTGTGTTATCCCTTGAACTCTCACTGTGTTATCCCCTGAGCTCTCACTGTGTTATCCTCTGAACTCTCACGTTTTATCTCCTGGTCTTTCACTGTTAAAAATCCTGAGCTCTCACTGTTATATCCCTTGAACAGTCACTGTTATCTCTCCTGGACTCCCGCTGTTTTATCCCCTGAACTCTCACTGTTTTATCCCCAGAACACTCACTGTTATATTTCCTGAACTCTCACTGTTTTATCCGCTGAACTCTCGCTGGATTATCCCCTGAAATCTCACTGTTTTATCTCCTGAACTCTCACTGTTATATCTCCTGATCTCTCACTGTTATATCGCCTGAACTCTCACTGTTATATCCCCTGTACTCTCACTGTTATATCCCCTGAACTCTCACTGATATATCCCCTGAACTCTCACTGTTATACCCCTGAACTCTCATTGTTATATATCCTGAGCTCTCACTGTTATAACCCTTGAACACTCACTGTTATCTCTCCTGAATTCTCACTGTTGTTTCCCCTGAATTCTCACTGTTATATCCCTTGAACACTCACTGTTATCTCTCCTGAACTCTCACTGTTTTATCCCCTGAACTTTCACTGTTATATCCCCTGAACTCTCACTGTTTTAACCCCTGAACTCTCATTCTTTTAACCCATGAACGCTCACGTTTTGAACCCCTGAACGCTCACTTTTTGAACCCCTGAACTCTCACTGTTTGAACCCCTGAACTCTCACTGTTTGAACTCCTGAACACTCACTGTTTGAACCCCTGAACTCTCAGTGTTTGAACCCCTGAACTCTCAGTGTTTGAACCCCTGAACTCTCAGTGTTTGAACCCCTGAACTCTCAGTGTTTGAACCCCTGAACTCTCACTGTTATAACCCCTGAACTCTCATTGTTATATCTCCTGAACTCTCACTGTTATATCTCCTGTAGTCTCACTGCTATATCTCTTGAACTCTCACTGTTATATCCCCGAACTCTCACTGTTATATCATCTGAAATCTCACTGTTATATCACCTGAACTCTCTCTGTGTTATCCCCTGAACTCTCATGTTTTACCTCATGAACTCTCTGTGTTATAACTCCTGTATTCTCACTGTTTTAACCACTAAACTGTCAATGTTTTATCTCCTGAACTTTCACTGTTATATATCCTGAGCTCTCACTCTTATATCCCTTGATCACTCACCGTTGTCTCTCCTGAACTCTCACTGTTTTATCCCCTGAACACTCACTGTTATATCCCCTGAACTCTCACTGTATTATCCCCTGAACTCTCACTGTTATATCCCCTGAACTCTCACTGTTATATCCCCTGAACTCTCACTGTTATATCCCCTGAACTCTCACTGTTATATCGCCTGAACTCTCACTGTTTAATTCCCCTGAACTCTCACTGTTTTATTCCCCTGAACTCTCATTGTTATATATCCTGAGCTCTCACTATTATAACCCTTGAACACTCACTGTTATCTCTCCTGAATTCTCACTGTTGTATCCCCTGAACTCTCACTCTTATATCTCCTAAACTTTCAGTGTGTTATGCCCTGATCTCTCATTTTTTATCTCTTGAACTCTCACTGCTATATCTCCTGAACTCTCACTGTTATATCCCTTGAACACTCACTGTTATGTCTCCTGATCTCTCACTGTTTTATCCCCTGAACTCTCACTGTTATATCTCCTGAACTCTCACTGTTATATCCCCTGAACACTCATGTTCTATCCTCTGAACTCTCACTGTTATATCACCTGAACTCTCAGTGTTATCACCTGAACTCTGTTTTATCTCCTGAACTCTCTGTGTTTTAACTCCTGAACTCTCTGTGTTATAACTCCTGAACTTTCACTGTTATATATCCTGAGCTCTCACTCTAACATCCCTTGAACACTCACTGTTATCTCTCCTGAACTCTCACTGTTTTATCCCCTGAACTCTCACTGTTTTATAGCCTGAACTCTCACTGTTTTAACCCCTGAAGTCTCACTGTTTTTTCCCCTGAAGTCTCACTGTTTTATCCCCTGAACTCTCACTGTTTTGTCCCCTGAACTCTCACTGTTTTATCCCCTGAACTCTCACTGTTGCATCCCCTGACCTCTGACTGTTTTATCCCCTGAACTCTGACTGTTTTATCCGTTGAACTCTGACAGTTTTATCCCCTGAACTCTGACTGTTTTATCCCCTGAACTCTCATTGATATCTCTCCTGAACTCTCACTGTTTTATCCCCTGAACTCTGACTGTTTTATCCCCTGAACTCTGACTGTTTTATCTCCTGAAGTCTCACTGTTTTATCCCCTGAACTCTCACTGTTTTATCCCCTGAAGTCTCACTGTTTTATCCCCTGAAGTCTCACTGTTTTATCCCCTGAACTCTCACTGTTTTATCCCCTGAACTCTCACTGTTTTATCCCCTGACCTCTGACTGTTTTATCCCCTGACCTCTGACTGTTTTATCCCCTGAACTCTGACTGTTTTATCCGTTGAACTCTGACAGTTTTATCCCCTGAACTCTGACTGTTTTATCCCCTGAACTCTCACTGTTATATATCCTGAGCTCTCAGTGTTATACCCCTTGAACTCTCACTGTTATATCTCCTGAACTCTCAGTGTTATATCCCCTGAACTCTCACTGTTATATCCCCTGTACTCTCACTGTTATATCCCCTGAACTCTCACTGATATATCCCCTGAACTCTCACTGTTATAACCCTGAACTCTCATTGTTATATATCCTGAGCTCTCACTGTTGTCACCCTTGAACACTCACTGTTATCTCTCCTGAATTCTCACTGTTGTATCCCCTGAATTCTTACTGTTATATCCCTTGAACACTCACTGTTATCTCTCCTGAACTCTCATTTTTTATCTCCTGAACTCTCACTGTTATATCCCCTGTACTCTCACTGTTATATCCCTTGAACACTCACTGTTATCTCTCCTGAACTCTCACAGTTTTATCCCTGACCTCTGACTGTTTTATTCCCTGAAATCTCACTGTTATATATCCGGAACGCTCATTGATTTATCCCCTGAACTCTGACTGTTTTATCCCCTGAACTCTCACTGTTTTATCACCTGAACTCTCAATGTTATATCCTCTGAACACTCACTGTTATATCCCCTGAACACTCATGTTCTATCCTCTGAACTGTCTGTGTTATATCCCCTTACATTGTTTTTTTCTCTCCCGAACGCCCAGTGACTTATTCCCGGATCTCTCATTGTTTTATCTCCCGAGCCCTTGCGTTTATCTGCTGATTCATTGCTTTACAATGTCCTGAGCTCTCGGATTTTACCTCCTGCGCTGTCGCTGTTTTACCTCCCGAATGCTAGTGGTTCAATCCCCTGAACACTCAATGTTTTACCTGCCGATCTCTCACTATTTTATCTCACAGATTCTCACTGTTTTATCTCCTGATCTCTCGCTGTTTCAACTCCCAGACGACCACTGTTTTATCACCTGAACACCTGCTGTTTTATCCCCTGAACACCCGCTGTGTTATCCCCTGAATCCCCGCTGAGTTATCCCCTGAACTTTCACTGTGTTATTTCCTGAACTCTCACTGTGTTCTCCCCTGAACTCTCACTGTGTTATCCCCGAAATCTCACTGTGTTATCCCCTGAACTCTCACTGTGTTATCCCCTGAACTCTCACTGTGTTATCCCCTGAACTCTCACTGTGTTATCCCCTGAACTCTCACTGTGTTATCCCCTGAACTCTCACTGTGTTATCCCCTGAACTCTCCCTGTGTTGTTCCCTGAACTCTCGCTGTGTTGTCCCCTGAAGTCTCCCTGTGTTATCCCTTGAAGTCTCCCAGTGTTATCCCCTGAATTCTCCCTGTGTTGTCTCCTGGCCTCTCACTGTGTTATCCCCTGAACTCTCACTGTGTTATCCCCTGAGCTCTCACTGTGTTATCCCCTGAACTCTCACTGTGTTATCCCCTGAACTCTCACTGTGTTATCCCCTGAACTCTCACTGTGTTATCCCCTGAACTCTCACTGTGTTATCCCCTGAACTCTCCCTGTGTTGTCCCCTGAACTCTCGCTGTGTTGTCCCCTGAAGTCTCCCTGTGTTATCCCTTGAAGTCTCCCAGTGTTATCCCCTGAACTCTCCCTGTGTTGTCTCCTGGCCTCTCACTGTGTTATCCCCTGAACTCTCACTGTGTTATCCCTTGAACTCTCACTGTGTTATCCCCTGAGCTCTCACTGTGTTATCCTCTGAACTCTCACGTTTTATCTCCTGGTCTTTCACTGTTAAAAATCCTGAGCTCTCACTGTTATATCCCTTGAACAGTCACTGTTATCTCTCCTGGACTCCCGCTGTTTTATCCCCTGAACTCTCACTGTTTTATCCCCAGAACACTCACTGTTATATTTCCTGAACTCTCACTGTTTTATCCGCTGAACTCTCGCTGGATTATCCCCTGAAATCTCACTGTTTTATCTCCTGAACTCTCACTGTTATATCTCCTGATCTCTCACTGTTATATCCCCTGAACTCTTACTGTTATATCCCCTGTACTCTCACTGTTATATCCCCTGAACTCTCACTGATATATCCCCTGAACTCTCACTGTTATACCCCTGAACTCTCATTGTTATATATCCTGAGCTCTCACTGTTATAACCCTTGAACACTCACTGTTATCTCTCCTGAATTCTCACTGTTGTTTCCCCTGAATTCTCACTGTTATATCCCTTGAACTCTCACTGTTATCTCTCCTGAACTCTCACTGTTTTATCCCCTGTACTCTCACTGTTATATCCCTTGAACACTCACTGTTATCTCTCCTGAACTCTCACTGTTTTATCCCTGAACTCTCACTGGTTTGTCCCCTGAAATCTCACTGTTATATATCCGGAACGCTCACTGTTATATTCCCTGAACTCTCACTGTGTTCTCCCCTGAACTCTCACTGTGTTATCCCCTGAACTCTCACTGTGTTATCCCCTGAACTCTCACTGTGTTATCCCCTGAACTCTCACTGTGTTATCCCCTGAACTCTCCCTGTGTTGTCCCCTGAACTCTCGCTGTGTTGTCCCCTGAAGTCTCCCTGTGTTATCCCTTGAAGTCTCCCAGTGTTATCCCCTGAACTCTCCCTGTGTTGTCTCCTGGCCTCTCACTGTGTTATCCCCTGAACTCTCACTGTGTTATCCACTGAACTCTCACTGTGTTATCCCCTGAACTCTCACTGTGTTATCCCCTGAACTCTCCCTGTGTTGTCCCCTGAACTCTCGCTGTGTTGTCCCCTGAAGTCTCCCTGTGTTATCCCTTGAAGTCTCCCAGTGTTATCCCCTGAACTCTCCCTGTGTTGTCTCCTGGCCTCTCACTGTGTTATCCCCTGAACTCTCACTGTGTTATCCCTTGAACTCTCACTGTGTTATCCCCTGAGCTCTCACTGTGTTATCCTCTGAACTCTCACGTTTTATCTCCTGGTCTTTCACTGTTAAAAATCCTGAGCTCTCACTGTTATATCCCTTGAACAGTCACTGTTATCTCTCCTGGACTCCCGCTGTTTTATCCCCTGAACTCTCACTGTTTTATCCCCAGAACACTCACTGTTATATTTCCTGAACTCTCACTGTTTTATCCGCTGAACTCTCGCTGGATTATCCCCTGAAATCTCACTGTTTTATCTCCTGAACTCTCACTGTTATATCTCCTGATCTCTCACTGTTATATCGCCTGAACTCTCACTGTTATATCCCCTGTACTCTCACTGTTATATCCCCTGAACTCTCACTGATATATCCCCTGAACTCTCACTGTTATACCCCTGAACTCTCATTGTTATATATCCTGAGCTCTCACTGTTATAACCCTTGAACACTCACTGTTATCTCTCCTGAATTCTCACTGTTGTTTCCCCTGAATTCTCACTGTTATATCCCTTGAACACTCACTGTTATCTCTCCTGAACTCTCACTGTTTTATCCCCTGAACTTTCACTGTTATATCCCCTGAACTCTCACTGTTTTAACCCCTGAACTCTCATTCTTTTAACCCATGAACGCTCACGTTTTGAACCCCTGAACGCTCACTTTTTGAACCCCTGAACTCTCACTGTTTGAACCCCTGAACTCTCACTGTTTGAACTCCTGAACACTCACTGTTTGAACCCCTGAACTCTCAGTGTTTGAACCCCTGAACTCTCAGTGTTTGAACCCCTGAACTCTCAGTGTTTGAACCCCTGAACTCTCAGTGTTTGAACCCCTGAACTCTCACTGTTATAACCCCTGAACTCTCATTGTTATATCTCCTGAACTCTCACTGTTATATCTCCTGTAGTCTCACTGCTATATCTCTTGAACTCTCACTGTTATATCCCCGAACTCTCACTGTTATATCATCTGAAATCTCACTGTTATATCACCTGAACTCTCTCTGTGTTATCCCCTGAACTCTCATGTTTTACCTCATGAACTCTCTGTGTTATAACTCCTGTATTCTCACTGTTTTAACCACTAAACTGTCAATGTTTTATCTCCTGAACTTTCACTGTTATATATCCTGAGCTCTCACTCTTATATCCCTTGATCACTCACCGTTGTCTCTCCTGAACTCTCACTGTTTTATCCCCTGAACACTCACTGTTATATCCCCTGAACTCTCACTGTATTATCCCCTGAACTCTCACTGTTATATCCCCTGAACTCTCACTGTTATATCCCCTGAACTCTCACTGTTATATCCCCTGAACTCTCACTGTTATATCGCCTGAACTCTCACTGTTTAATTCCCCTGAACTCTCACTGTTTTATTCCCCTGAACTCTCATTGTTATATATCCTGAGCTCTCACTATTATAACCCTTGAACACTCACTGTTATCTCTCCTGAATTCTCACTGTTGTATCCCCTGAACTCTCACTCTTATATCTCCTAAACTTTCAGTGTGTTATGCCCTGATCTCTCATTTTTTATCTCTTGAACTCTCACTGCTATATCTCCTGAACTCTCACTGTTATATCCCTTGAACACTCACTGTTATGTCTCCTGATCTCTCACTGTTTTATCCCCTGAACTCTCACTGTTATATCTCCTGAACTCTCACTGTTATATCCCCTGAACACTCATGTTCTATCCTCTGAACTCTCACTGTTATATCACCTGAACTCTCAGTGTTATCACCTGAACTCTGTTTTATCTCCTGAACTCTCTGTGTTTTAACTCCTGAACTCTCTGTGTTATAACTCCTGAACTTTCACTGTTATATATCCTGAGCTCTCACTCTAACATCCCTTGAACACTCACTGTTATCTCTCCTGAACTCTCACTGTTTTATCCCCTGAACTCTCACTGTTTTATCCCCTGAACTCTCACATTTTTATCCCCTGAACTCTCACTGTTATATCCACGAACTCGCACTGTTTTATGCCCTGAACTCTCACTGGTTCATCTCCTGAACTCTCACTTTTATATCTCCTGAAATTTCACTGTTATATCTCCTGAACTCTCACTGTGTTTTGCCCTGAACTCTCATGGTTTATCTCCTGAACGTACACTGTTTTAACCCCTAAACTCTCACTGTTTTATCACCTGAACTCTCGGTGTTATATATCCTGAACTCTCACTGTTATATCCCTTGAACACTCATTGTTATCTCTCCTGAACTCTCACTGTTTTATCCCCTGAACTCTCACTGTTTTATCCCCTGAACTCTCACTGTTTTATCACCTGAACTCTCACTGTTATATCCCCTGAACACTCACTGTTATATCCCCTGAACACTCATGTTCTATCCTCTGAACTGTCTGTGTTATATCTCTTGAACTTTGATTTTTTATCTCCCGAACCCCCATTGTCTTATTCCCTGATCTCTCATTGTTTTATCTCCCGAGCCCTTGCGTTTATCTGCTGATTCATTGCTTTACAATGTCCTGAGCTTGCGGATTTTACCTCCTGAGCTCTCGCTGTTTTACCACCCGAATGCTTGTGGTTTAATCCCCTGAACACTCAATGCTTTACCTGCCGATCTCTCACTATTTTATCTCCCAGACTCTCACTGATTTATCTCCTGATCTCTCGCTGTTTCAACTCCCAGACTGCCACAGTTTTATCCTTGAACACCCGCTGTTTTATCCCCTGAACACCCGCTGTTTTATCCGCTGAATCCACGCTGAGTTATCCCCTGAACTATCACTGTGTTATCCCCTGAACTCTCACTGTGTTATCTTCTGAACTCTCACTGTGTTATCCCCTGAACTCTCACTGTGTTATCCCCTGAACTCTCACTGTGTTATCCCCTGAACTCTCACTGTGTTATCCCCTGAACTCTCACTGTGTTATCCCCTGAACTCTCACTGTGTTATCCCCTGAACTCTCACTGTGTTATCCCCTGAACTCTCACTGTGTTATCCCCTGAACTCTCACTGTGTTATCCACTGAACTCTCACTGTTATCCCCTGAACTCTGACTGTTTTATCCCTTGAACTCTGACTGTTTTATCCCCTGAACTCTGACTGTTTTATCCGCTGAACTCTGACTGTTTTATCCCCTGAAGTCTCCCTGTGTTATCCCCTGAACTCTCCCTGTGTTATCCCCTGAACTCTCCCTGTGTTATCCCCTGAACTCTCACTGTGTTATCCCCTGAACTCTCACTGTGTTATCCCCTGAACTCTCACTGTGTTATCCCCTGAACTCTCACTGTGTTTTGCCCTGAACTCTCATGGTTTATCTCCTGAACGTACACTGTTTTAACCCCTAAACTCTCACTGTTTTATCAGCTGAACTCTCGGTGTTATATATCCTGAACTCTCACTGTTATATCCCTTGAACACTCACTGTTATCTCTCCTGAACTCTCACTGTTTTATCACCTGAACTCTCACTATTATATCCCCTGAACTCTCACTGTTATATCCCATGAACTCTCACTGTTATATCCCCTGAACTCTCACTGTTATATCCCCTGAACTCTCATTGTTTTATCTCCAGAACCCTTGCAGATTATTGGCTGATTCACTGCTTTGTATCTCCTAACTCTCACAGTTTTAGCTCCTGAACTCTCACTGTTTTATTCCCTGAATTCTCACAGTTTTGCCGCTGAACTTCCACTGTTTTATATACCGAACTCTCACCATTTTATATCCCGCCCTCCTGCTGTTTAATCTCTTGAACTCTTACTGTATAATCTCCTGAACTCACACTATGTCATCTCCTGGACTTCCGCTGTTTTATCCCCTGAAGCCTCACTGTTATATCCGTTGAACACTCACTGTTATCTCTCCTGAACTCTCACTGTTTTATCCCCTGAACTCTCACTGTTTTAACCCCTGAACTCTCACTGTTTTAATCCCTGAACTCTCACGGTTTGAACCCCTGAACGCTCACTGTTTGAACCCCTGAACTCTCACTGTTTGAACCCCTGAACTCTCACTGTTTGAACCCCTGAACTCTCACTCTTTGATCCCCTGAACTCTCACTGTTTGAACCCCTGAACTCTCTCTGTTTGAACCCCTGAACTCTCACTGTTATAACCCCTGAACTCTCACTGTCATATCTCCTGAACTCTCACTGTTATATCTCCTGTACTCTCACTGTTGTATCTCCTGAACTCTCACTGATTCATCCCCTGATCTCTCACTGTTATATCCCCTGATCTCTCACTGTTATATCATCTGAACTCTCACTGTTTTATCACCTGAACTCTCTCTGTGTTATCCTCTGAACTCTCATGTTTCATCTCCTGAACTCTCTGTGTTATAACTCCTGAACTCTCACTGTTTTAACCACGAAACTCTCAATGTTTTATCTCCTGAACTTTCACTGTTATATATCTTGAGCTGTCACTCTTATATCCCTTGATCACTCACCGTTATCTCTCCTGAACTCTCACTGTTTTATCCCCTGAACACTCACTGTTATATCCCCTGAACTCTCACTATTTTATCCCCTGAACTCTCACTGTTTTATTCCCTGAACTCTTACTGTTATATCCCCTGAACACTCACTGTTATATCCCCTCAACTCTCCCTGTTATATCCCCTGAACTCTCACTGTTATATCCCCTGAACTCTCACTGTTATATCCCCTGAACTCTCACTGTTTAATTCCTCTGAACACTCACTGTTTAATTCCCCTGAACTCTCATTGTTATATATCCTGAGCTCTCACTGTTATAACCCTTGAACACTCACTGTTATCTCTCCTGAATTCACACTGTTGTATCCCCTGAACTCTCACTGTTATATGTCCTAAACTTTCAGTGTGTTATGCCCTGAACTCTCATTTTTTATCTCCTGAACTCTCACTGTTATATCCCCTGTACTCTCACTGTTATATCCCTTGAACACTCACTGTTATCTCTCCTGAACTCTCACTGTTTTATCCCTGAACTCTCACTGGTTTATCCCCTGAAATCTCACTGTTATATATCCGGAACGCTCACTGTTTTATCCATTGAACTCTGACTGTTATATCCCCTGAACTCTCACTGTTATATCCCCTGAACTCTCACTGTTATATCACCTGAACTCTCACTGTTTAATTCCCCTGAACTCTCACTGTTTAATTCCCCTGAACTCTCATTGTTATATATCCTGAGCTCTCACTATTATAACCCTTGAATACTCACTGTTATCTCTCCTGAATTCTCACTGTTGTATCCCCTGAACTCTCACTCTTATATCTCCTAAACTTTCAGTGTGTTATGCCCTGATCTCTCATTTTTATCTCTTGAACTCTCACTTTTATATCTCCTGAAATTTCACTGTTATATCTCCTGAACTCTCACTGTGTTTTGCCCTGAACTCTCATGTTTTATCTCCTGAACATACACTGTTTTAACCCCTAAACTCTCACTGTTTTATCCCCTGAACTCACTCTGTTTTATCCCCTGAACTCTCACTGTTTTATCCCCTGAACTCTCACTGTTTTATCACCTGAACTCTCACTGTTATATCCCCTGAACACTCACTGTATTATCCCCTGAACACTCATGTTCTATCCTCTGAACTGTCTGTGTTATATCTCCTGAACTTTGTTTTTTTATCTCCCGAACCACCATTGTCTTATTCCCTGATCTCTCATTGTTTTATCTCCCGAGCCCTTGCGTTTATCTGCTGATTCATTGCTTTACAATGTCCTGAGCTCTCGGATTTTACCTCCTGAGCTCTCGCTGTTTTACCTCCCAAATGCTTGTGGTTTCATCCCCTGAACACTCAATGTTTTACTTGCCGATCTCTCACTATTTTAGCTCCCAGACTCTCGCTGTTTTATCTCCTGATCTCTCGCTGTTTCAACTCCCAGACTGCCACTGTTTTATCCCTGAACACCCGCTGTTTTATCCCCTGAACACCCGCTGTTTTATCCGCTGAATCCACGCTGAGTTATCCCCTGAACTCTCACTGTGTTATCCCCTGAACTCTCACTGTGTTATCTTCTGAACTCTCACTGTGTTATCCCCTGAACTCTCACTGTGTTATCCCCTGAACTCTCACTGTGTTATCCCCTGAACTCTCACTGTGTTATCCCCTGAACTCTCACTGTGTTATCCCCTGAACTCTCACTGTGTTATCCCCTGAACTCTTACTGTGTTATCCCCTGAACTCTCACTGTGTTATCCCCTGAACTCTCACTGTGTTATCCACTGAACTCTCACTGTTATCCCCTGAACTCTGACTGTTTTATCCCTTGAACTCTGACTGTTTTATCCCCTGAACTCTGACTGTTTTATCCGCTGAACTCTGACTGTTTTATCCCCTGAAGTCTCCCTGTGTTATCCCCTGAACTCTCCCTGTGTTATCCCCTGAACTCTCCCTGTGTTATCCCCTGAACTCTCCCTGTGTTATCCCCTGAACTCTCACTGTGTTATCCCCAGAACTCTCACTGTGTTATCCCCTAAACTCTCACTGTGTTATCCCCTGAACTCTCACTGTGTTATCCCCTGAACTCTCACTGTGTTATCCCCTGAACTCTCACTGTGTTATCCCCTCAGCTCTCACTGTGTTATGCCCTGAACTCTCATGTTTTATCTCCTGATCTTTCACTGTTCAAAATCCTGAGCTCTCACTGTTATATCCCTTGACCAGTCACTGTTATGTCTCCTGGACTCTCACTGTTTTATTCCCTGAACTGTGATTGTTATATCCCCTGAACACTCACTGTTATATCCCCTGAACACTCATGTTCTATCCTCTGAACTGTCTGTGTTATATCTCTCGAACTTTGATTTTTTATCTCCCGAACTCCCATTGTCTTATTCCCTGATCTCTCATTGTTTTATCTCCCGAGCCCTTGCATTCATCTGCTGATTCATTGCTTTACAATGTCCTGAGCTCTCGGATTTTACCTCCTGAGCTCTCGCCGTTTTACCACCCGAATGCTTGTGGTTTAATCCCCTGAACACTCAATGTTTTACCTGCCGATCTCTCACTATTTTATCTCCCAGACTCTCACTGTTTTATCTCCTGATCTCTCGCTGTTTCAACTCCCAGACTGCCACTGTTTTATCCCTGAACACCCGCTGTTTTATCCCCTGAACACCCGCTGTTTTATCCCCTGAATCCACGCTGAGTTATCCCCTGAACTCTCACTGTGTTATCCCCTGAACTCTCACTGTGTTATCCCCTGAACTCTCACTGTGTTATCCCCTGAACTCTGACTGTGTTATCCCCTGAACTCTCACTGTGTTATCCCCTGAACTCTCACTGTGTTATCCCCTGAGCTCTCACTATGTTGTCCCCTGAACATTCACTGTGTTATCCCCTGAACTCTCACTGTGTTATCCCCTGAACTCTCACTGTGTTATCCCCTGTGCTCTCATGTTTTGTCTCCTGATCTTCCACTGTTAAAAATCCTGAGCTCTCACTGTTATATCCCTTGAACAGTCACTGTTTTCTCTCCTGGACTCTCACTGTTTTATCCCCTGAACTCTCACTGTTTTATCCCCAGAACTCTCACTGTTATATTTCCTGCACTCTCACTGTTATATCCGCTGAACTCTCACTGGTTTATCCCCTGAAATCTCACTGTTTTATCTCCTCAACTCTCACTGTTATATCTCCTGAACTCTCACTGTTATATCCCCTGAACTCTCACTGTTATATCCTCTGAACACTCACTGTTATATCCCCTGAACTCTCACTGTTATATCCCCTGAACTCTCACTCTTATATGCCCTGAACTCTCACTGTTATATCCCCTGAACTCTCACTGTTATATCCGCTGAACTCTCACTGTTATATCCCCTGAACTCTCACTGTTATATCCCCTGAACTCTCACTGTTATATACCCTGAACTCTCACTGTTTTAACCCCTGAACTCTCGCGGTTTGAACCCCTGAACGCTCTCTGTTTGAACCCCTGAACTCTCACTGTTTGAACCCCTGAACTCTCACTGTTTGAAGCCCTGCACTCTCACTGTTTGAAACCCTGAACTCTCACTGTTTGAACCCCTGAACTCTCAACGTTTGAACCCCTGAACTCTCATTGTTATAAGCCCTGAACTCTCACTGTTTTATCCCCTGAACTCTCACTGTTATCGCCCCTGAACTCTCACTGTTTTATCCCCTGAACCCTCCCTGATTTATCCCCTAATCTCTCACTGTTTTATCTCCTGAACTCTCACTGTTATATCTCCTGAACTCTCACTGTTATATCCTTTGAACTCTCACTGTTATATCATCTGAACTCTCACTGTTATATCACCTGAACTCTCAGTGTTATCACCTGAAATTTGTTTTATCTCCTGGACTCTCTTTGTTATTTCTCCTGAACTCTCACTTTTTTAACCACTAAACGCTCAATGTTTTATCCCCTGAACTTTCACTGTTATATATCCTGAGCTCTCACTCTTATATCCCTTGATCACTCACTGTTATCTCACCTGAACTCTCACTGTTTTATCCCCTGAACTCTCACTGTTATTTCCCCTGAACTCTCAGTGTTATATCCCATGAACTCTCACTGTTTTATCCCCTAAACTCTCACTGGTTTATCTCCTGAACTCTCACTTTTATATCTCCTGAAATTTCACAGATATATCTCCTGAACTCTCACTGTGTTTTGTCATGAACTCTGATGTTTTATCTCCTGAACGTACACTGTTTTAACCCTAAACTCTCATTGTTTTATCCCCTGAACTCTCGGTGTTATATATCCTGAACTCTCACTGTTATATCCCTTGAACACTCACTGTTATATCATCTGAAATCTCACTGTTATATCACCTGAACTCTCTCTGTGTTATCCCCTGAACTCTCATGTTTTATCTCCTGAACTCTCTGTGTTATAACTCCTGAATTCTCACTGTTTTAACCACTAAACTGTCAATGTTTTATCTCCTGAACTTTCACTGTTATATATCCTGAGCTCTCACTCTTATATCCCTTGATCACTCACCGTTATCTCTCCTGAACTCTCACTGTTTTATCCCCTGAACACTCACTGTTATATCCTCTGAACTCTCACTGTTATATTTCCTGAACACTCACTGTTATATTCGCTGAACTCTCACTGGATTATCCCCTTAAATCTGACTGTTTTATCTCCTGAAGTCTCACTGTTATATCTCCTGAACCCCCACTGTTATATCCCCTGAACTCTCACTGTTATGTCCCCTGTACTCTCACTGTTTTATCCCCTGAACTCTCACTGTTATATCCCCTGAACTCTTATTGTTATATATCCTGAGCTCTCACTGTTATAACCCTTGAACACTCACGGTTATCTCTCCTGAATTCTCACTGTTGTATCCCCTGAACTCTCACTGTTATATCTCCTAAACTTTCAGTGTGTTATGCCCTGAACTCTCATTTTTTATCTCCTGAACTCTCACTGTTTTATCCCCTGAACCCTCACTGTTTTTTCCCTTGAACACTCACTGTTATCTCTCCTGAACTCTCACTGTTTTATCCCCTGAACTCTCACTGTTTTAACCCCTGAACTCTCACTGTTTTAACCCCTGAACTCTCCCGGTTTGAACCCCTGAACTCTCACTGTTTTAACCCCTGAACTCTCACGGTTTGAACCCCTGAACGCTCACTGCTTGAACCCCTGAACGCTCACTGTTTGAACCCCTGAACTCTCACTGTTTGAACCCCTGAACTCTCACTGTTTGAACCCCAGAATTCTCACTGTTTGAACCCCTGAACTCTCACTGTTTGAACCCCTGAACTCTCACTGTTTGAACCCCTGAACTCTCACTGTTTGAACCCCTGAACTCTCTCTGTTTGAACCCCTGAACTCTCACTGTTATAACCCCTGAACTCTCACTGTTATATCTCCTGAACTCTCACTGTTATATCCGTTGAACACTCACTGTTATCTCCCCTGAACTCTCATTGATTTATCCCCTGATCTCTCACTGTTATATCATCTGAACTCTCACTGTTTTATCACCTGAACTCTTCCTGTGTTATCCTCTGAACTCTCATGTTTTATCTCCTGAACTCTCTGTGTTATAACTCCTGAATTCTCACTGTTTTAACCACTAAACTGTCAATGTTTTATCTCCTGAACTTTCACTGTTATATATCCTGAGCTCTCACTCTTATATCCCTTGATCACTCACCGTTATCTCTCCTGAACTCTCACTGTTTTATCCCCTGAACACTCACTGTTATATCCTCTGAACTCTCACTGTTATATTTCCTGAACACTCACTGTTATATTCGCTGAACTCTCACTGGATTATCCCCTTAAATCTCACTGTTTTATCTCCTGAAGTCTCACTGTTATATCTCCTGAACCCCCACTGTTATATCCCCTGAACTCTCACTGTTATGTCCCCTGTACTCTCACTGTTTTATCCCCTGAACTCTCACTGTTACATCCCCTGAACTCTTATTGTTATATATCCTGAGCTCTCACTGTTATAACCCTTGAACACTCACGGTTATCTCTCCTGAATTCTCACTGTTGTATCCCTGAACTCTCACTGTTATATCTCCTAAACTTTCAGTGTGTTATGCCCTGAACTCTCATTTTTTATCTCCTGAACTCTCACTGTTTTATCCCCTGAACCCTCACTGTTATATCCCTTGAACACTCACTGTTATCTCTCCTGAACTCTCACTGTTTTATCCCCTGAACTCTCACTGTTTTAACCCCTGAACTCTCACTGTGTTATCCCCTGAGCTCTCACTATGTTGTCCCCTGAACACTCACTGTGTTATCCCCTGAACTCTCACTGTGTTATCCCCTGAACTCTCACTGTGTTATCCCCTGTGCTCTCATGTTTTGTCTCCTGATCTTCCACTGTTAAAAATCCTGAGCTCTCACTGTTATATCCCTTGAACAGTCACTGTTTTCTCTCCTGGACTCTCACTGTTTTATCCCCTGAACTCTCACTGTTTTATCCCCAGAACTCTCACTGTTATATTTCCTGCACTCTCACTGTTATATCCGCTGAACTCTCACTGGTTTATCCCCTGAAATCTCACTGTTTTATCTCCTCAACTCTCACTGTTATATCTCCTGAACTCTCACTGTTATATCCCCTGAACTCTCACTGTTATATCCTCTGAACACTCACTGTTATATCCCCTGAACTCTCACTGTTATATCCCCTGAACTCTCACTCTTATATGCCCTGAACTCTCACTGTTATATCCCCTGAACTCTCACTGTTATATCCGCTGAACTCTCACTGTTATATCCCCTGAACTCTCACTGTTATATCCCCTGAACTCTCACTGTTATATACCCTGAACTCTCACTGTTTTAACCCCTGAACTCTCGCGGTTTGAACCCCTGAACGCTCTCTGTTTGAACCCCTGAACTCTCACTGTTTGAACCCCTGAACTCTCACTGTTTGAAGCCCTGCACTCTCACTGTTTGAAGCCCTGCACTCTCACTGTTTGAAACCCTGAACTCTCACTGTTTGAACCCCTGAACTCTCAACGTTTGAACCCCTGAACTCTCATTGTTATAAGCCCTGAACTCTCACTGTTTTATCCCCTGAACTCTCACTGTTATCTCCCCTGAACTCTCACTGTTTTATCCCCTGAACCCTCCCTGATTTATCCCCTAATCTCTCACTGTTTTATCTCCTGAACTCTCACTGTTATATCTCCTGAACTCTCACTGTTATATCCTTTGAACTCTCACTGTTATATCATCTGAACTCTCACTGTTATATCACCTGAACTCTCAGTGTTATCACCTGAAATTTGTTTTATCTCCTGGACTCTCTTTGTTATTTCTCCTGAACTCTCACTTTTTTAACCACTAAACGCTCAATGTTTTATCCCCTGAACTTTCACTGTTATATATCCTGAGCTCTCACTCTTATATCCCTTGATCACTCACTGTTATCTCACCTGAACTCTCACTGTTTTATCCCCTGAACTCTCACTGTTATTTCCCCTGAACTCTCAGTGTTATATCCCATGAACTCTCACTGTTTTATCCCCTAAACTCTCACTGGTTTATCTCCTGAACTCTCACTTTTATATCTCCTGAAATTTCACAGATATATCTCCTGAACTCTCACTGTGTTTTGTCATGAACTCTGATGTTTTATCTCCTGAACGTACACTGTTTTAACCCTAAACTCTCATTGTTTTATCCCCTGAACTCTCGGTGTTATATATCCTGAACTCTCACTGTTATATCCCTTGAACACTCACTGTTATATCATCTGAAATCTCACTGTTATATCACCTGAACTCTCTCTGTGTTATCCCCTGAACTCTCATGTTTTATCTCCTGAACTCTCTGTGTTATAACTCCTGAATTCTCACTGTTTTAACCACTAAACTGTCAATGTTTTATCTCCTGAACTTTCACTGTTATATATCCTGAGCTCTCACTCTTATATCCCTTGATCACTCACCGTTATCTCTCCTGAACTCTCACTGTTTTATCCCCTGAACACTCACTGTTATATCCTCTGAACTCTCACTGTTATATTTCCTGAACACTCACTGTTATATTCGCTGAACTCTCACTGGATTATCCCCTTAAATCTGACTGTTTTATCTCCTGAAGTCTCACTGTTATATCCCCTGAACCCCCACTGTTATATCCCCTGAACTCTCACTGTTATGTCCCCTGTACTCTCACTGTTTTATCCCCTGAACTCTCACTGTTATATCCCCTGAACTCTTATTGTTATATATCCTGAGCTCTCACTGTTATAACCCTTGAACACTCACGGTTATCTCTCCTGAATTCTCACTGTTGTATCCCCTGAACTCTCACTGTTATATGTCCTAAACTTTCAGTGTGTTATGCCCTGAACTCTCATTTTTTATCTCCTGAACTCTCACTGTTTTATCCCCTGAACCCTCACTGTTTTTTCCCTTGAACACTCACTGTTATCTCTCCTGAACTCTCACTGTTTTATCCCCTGAACTCTCACTGTTTTAACCCCTGAACTCTCACTGTTTTAACCCCTGAACTCTCCCGGTTTGAACCCCTGAACTCTCACTGTTTTAACCCCTGAACTCTCACGGTTTGAACCCCTGAACGCTCACTGCTTGAACCCCTGAACGCTCACTGTTTGAACCCCTGAACTCTCACTGTTTGAACCCCTGAACTCTCACTGTTTGAACCCCAGAATTCTCACTGTTTGAACCCCTGAACTCTCACTGTTTGAACCCCTGAACTCTCACTGTTTGAACCCCTGAACTCTCACTGTTTGAACCCCTGAACTCTCTCTGTTTGAACCCCTGAACTCTCACTGTTATAACCCCTGAACTCTCACTGTTATATCTCCTGAACTCTCACTGTTATATCCGTTGAACACTCACTGTTATCTCCCCTGAACTCTCATTGATTTATCCCCTGATCTCTCACTGTTATATCATCTGAACTCTCACTGTTTTATCACCTGAACTCTTCCTGTGTTATCCTCTGAACTCTCATGTTTTATCTCCTGAACTCTCTGTGTTATAACTCCTGAATTCTCACTGTTTTAACCACTAAACTGTCAATGTTTTATCTCCTGAACTTTCACTGTTATATATCCTGAGCTCTCACTCTTATATCCCTTGATCACTCACCGTTATCTCTCCTGAACTCTCACTGTTTTATCCCCTGAACACTCACTGTTATATCCTCTGAACTCTCACTGTTATATTTCCTGAACACTCACTGTTATATTCGCTGAACTCTCACTGGATTATCCCCTTAAATCTCACTGTTTTATCTCCTGAAGTCTCACTGTTATATCTCCTGAACCCCCACTGTTATATCCCCTGAACTCTCACTGTTATGTCCCCTGTACTCTCACTGTTTTATCCCCTGAACTCTCACTGTTACATCCCCTGAACTCTTATTGTTATATATCCTGAGCTCTCACTGTTATAACCCTTGAACACTCACGGTTATCTCTCCTGAATTCTCACTGTTGTATCCCTGAACTCTCACTGTTATATCTCCTAAACTTTCAGTGTGTTATGCCCTGAACTCTCATTTTTTATCTCCTGAACTCTCACTGTTTTATCCCCTGAACCCTCACTGTTATATCCCTTGAACACTCACTGTTATCTCTCCTGAACTCTGACTGTTTTATCCCCTGAACTCTCACTGTTTTAACCCCTGAACTCTCACTGTTTTAACCCCTGAACTCTCCCGGTTTGAACCCCTGAACTCTCACTGTTTTAACCCCTGAACTCTCACGGTTTGAACCCCTGAACGCTCACTGCTTGAACCCCTGAACGCTCACTGTTTGAACCCCTGAATTCTCACTGTTTGAACCCCTGAACTCTCACTGTTTGAACCCCTGAACTCTCTCTGTTTGAACCCCTGAACTCTCACTGTTATAACCCCTGAACTCTCACTGTTATATCTCCTGAACTCTCACTGTTATATCCGTTGAACACTCACTGTTATCTCCCCTGAACTCTCATTGATTTATCCCCTGAACTCTCACTGTTATATCATCTGAACTCTCACTGTTTTATCACCTGAACTCTTCCTGTGTTATCCTCTGAACTCTCATGTTTTATCTCCTGAACTCTCTGTGTTATAACTCCTGAACTCTCACTGTTTTAACCACGAAACTCTCAATGTTTAATCTCCTGAACTTTCACTGTTATATTTCTTGAGCTGTCACTCTTATATCCCTTGATCACTCACCGTTATCTCTCCTGAACTCTCACTGTTTTATCCCCTGAACGCACACTGTTATATCCCCTGAACTCTCACTGTTTTATTCCCTGAACACTCACTGTTATATCCCCTGAACTCTCACTGTTATATCCCCTGAACTCTCACTGTTATATCCCCTGAACTCTCACTGTTATATCCCCTGAACTCTCACTGTTTAATTCCCCTGAACTCTCACTGTTTAATTCCCCTGAACTCTCATTGTTATATATCCTGAGCTCTCACTGTTATAACCCTTGAACACTCACTGTTATCTCTCCTGAATTCTCACTGTTGTATCACCTGAACTCTCACTGTTATATGTCCTAAACTTTCAGTGTGTTATGCCCTGAACTCTCATTTTTTATCTCCTGAACTCTCACTGTTATATCCCCTGTACTCTCACTGTTATATCCCTTGAACACTCACTGTTATTTCTCCTGAACTCTCACTGTTTTATCCCTGAACTCTCACTGGTTTATCCCCTGAAATCTCACTGTTATATATCTGGAACGCTCACTGTTTTATCCATTGAACTCTGACTGTTTTATCCCCTGAACTCTCACTGTTTTATCACCTGAACTCTCACTGTTATATCTCCTGAACACTCACTGTTATATCCCCTGAACACTCATGTTCTGTCCTCTGAACTGTCTGTGTTATATCTCCTGAACTGTGTTTTCTAATCTCCCGAACCCCCATTGTCTTATTCCCTGATCTCTCATTGTTTTATCTCCCGAGCCCTTGCGTTTATCTGCTGATTCATTGCTTTACAATGTCCTGAGCTCTCGGATTGTACCTCCTGAGCTCTCGCTGTTTTACCTCTCGAATGCTTGTGGTTTAATCCCCTGAACACTGCATGTTTTACCTGCCGATCTCTCACTATTTTATCTCCCAGACTCTTACTGTTTTATCTCCTGATCTCTCGCGGTTTCAACTCCCAGACTGCCACTGGTTTATCCCCTGAACACCCGCTGTTTTATCCCCTGAATTCCCGCTGTGTTATCCCCTGAACTCTCACTGTGTTGTCCCCTGAACTCTCACTGTGTTATCCCCTGAACTCTCACTGTGTTATCCCCTGAACTCTCACTGTGTTATCCCCTGAACTCTCACAGTGTTATCCCCTGAACTCTCACTGTGTTATCCCCTGAACTCTCACTGTGTTATCTCCTGAACTCTCACTGTGTTATCCCCTGAACTCTCCGTGTTATCCCCTGAGCTCTCACTGTTTTATCCCCTGAACCATCTTGTTTTATCTCCTTTTCTTTCACTGTTAAAAATCCTGAGCTGTCACTGTTATATCCCTTGAACAGTCACTGTTATCTCTCCTGGACTCTCACTGTATTATCCCCTGAACTCTCACTGTTTTATCCCCAGAACTCTCAGTGTTATATTTCCTGCACTCTCACTGTTATATCCCCTGAATTCTCACTGTTATATCCCCTGAACCTTCACTGTTATATCCCCTGAACTCTCACTGTTATATCCCCTGAACTCTCACTGTTATATTTCTGAACTCTCACTGTTATATCACCTGAACTCTCACTGGTTTATTCTCTGAAATCTCATGTTTTATCCGCTGAACTCTCACTGTTATATCTCCTGAACTCTCACTGTTATATCCCCTGAACTCTCACTGTTATATCCCCTGAACTCTCACTGTGTTATCCCCTGAACTCTCACTGTGTTATCCCCTGAACTCTCACTGTGTTATCCCCTGAACTCTCACAGTGTTATCCCCTGAACTCTCACTGTGTTATCCCCTGAACTCTCACTGTGTTATCTCCTGAACTCTCACTGTGTTATCCCCTGAACTCTCCGTGTTATCCCCTGAGCTCTCACTGTTTTATCCCCTGAACCATCTTGTTTTATCTCCTTTTCTTTCACTGTTAAGAATCCTGAGCTGTCACTGTTATATCCCTTGAACAGTCACTGTTATCTCTCCTGGACTCTCACTGTATTATCCCCTGAACTCTCACTGTTTTATCCCCAGAACTCTCAGTGTTATATTTCCTGCACTCTCACTGTTATATCCCCTGAACTCTCACTGTTATATCCCCTGTACCTTCACTGTTATATCCCCTGAACTCTCACTGTTATATCCCCTGAACTCTCACTGTTATATTTCTGAACTCTCACTGTTATATCACCTGAACTCTCACTGGTTTATTCTCTGAAATCTCATGTTTTATCCGCTGAACTCTCACTGTTATATCTCCTGAACTCTCACTGTTATATCCCCTGAACTCTCACTGTTATATCCCCTGAACTCTCACTGTTATATCCCCTGAACTCTCATTGTTTTATCTCCAGAACCCTTGCAGATTATTGGCTGATTCACTGCTTTGTATCTTCTAAACTCTCACAGTTTTAGCTCCTGAACTCTCACTGTTTTATTCCCTGAATTCTCACAGTTTTAGCCGCTGAACGTCGGCTGTTTTATGTACCGAACTCTCACCGTTTTATATCCCGCACGCCTGCTGTTTAATCTCTTGAACTCTCACTTTGTAATCTCCTGAACTCACACTGTGTCATCTCCTGGACTTCCGCTGTTTTATCCCCTGAACCCTCACTATTATATCCCTTGAACACTCACTGTTTTCTCTCCTGAACTCTCACTGTTTTATCCCCTGAACTTCACTGTTATATCCCCTGAACTCTCACTGTTTTAACCCCTGAACTCTCATTGTTTTAACCCCTGAACGCTCACTTTTTAACCCCTGAACGCTCACTTTTTGAACCCCTGAACTCTCACTGTTTGAAGCCCTGAACTCTCACTGTTTGAACCCCTGAACTCTCAGTGTTTGAACCCCTGAACTCTCAGTGTTTGAACCCCTGAACGCTCACTGTTATAACCCCTGAGCGCTCACTGTTATATCTCCTGAACTCTCACTGTTATATCACCTGAACTCTATCTGTGTTATCCCCTGAACTCTCATGTTTTATCTCCTGAACTCTCTGTGTTATAACTCCTGAATTCTCACTGTTTTAACCACTAAACTGTCAATGTTTTATCTCCTGAACTTTCACTGTTATATATCCTGAGCTCTCACTCTTATATCCCTTGATCACTCACCGTTATCTCTCCTAAACGCTCACTGTTTTATCCCCTGAACTCTCACTGTTATATTTCCTGAACACTCACTGTTATATTCGCTGAACTCTCACTGGATTATCCCCTTAAATCTCACTGTTTTATCTCCTGAAGTCTCACTGTTATATCTCCTGAACTCTCACTGTTATATCCCCTGAACTCTCACTGTTATATCCCCTGAACTCTTATTGTTATATATTCTGAGCTCTCACTGTTATAATCCTTGAACACTCACGGTTATCTCTCCTGAATTCTCACTGTAGTATCCCCTGAACTCTCACTGTTATATCTCCTAAACTTTCAGTGTGTTATGCCCTGAACTCTCATTTTTTATCTCCTGAACTCTCACTGTTATATCCCCTGTACTCTCACTGTTATATCCCTTGAACAGTCACTGTTATCTCTCCTGAACTCTCACTGTTTTATCCCTGAACTCTCACTGGTTTATCCCCTGAAATCTCACTGTTATATATCTGGAACGCTCACTGTTATATCCCCTGAACTCTCACTGTTATATCCCCTGTACTCTCACTGTTATATCCCCTGAACTCTCACTGATATATCCCCTGAACTCTCACTGTTATATCCCATGAACTCTCACTGTTATATCCCCTGAACTCTCACTGTTATATCCCCTGAACTCTCATTGTTTTATCTGCAGAACCCTTGCAGATTATTGGCTGATTCACTGCTTTGTATCTCCTAACTCTCACAGTTTTAGCTCCTGAACTCTCACTGTTTTATTCCCTGAATTCTCACAGTTTTGCCGCTGAACTTCCACTGTTTTATGTACCGAACTCTCACCATTTTATATCCCGCCCTCCTGCTGTTTAATCTCTTGAACTCTTACTGTGTAATCTCCTGAACTCACACTATGTCATCTCCTGGACTTCCGCTGTTTTATCCCCTGAAGCCTCACTGTTATATCCGTTGAACACTCACTGTTATCTCTCCTGAACTCTCACTGTTTTATCCCCTGAACTCTCACTGTTTTAACCCCTGAACTCTCACTGTTTTAATCCCTGAACTCTCACGGTTTGAACCCCTGAACGCTCACTGTTTGAACCCCTGAACTCTCACTGTTTGAACCCCTGAACTCTCTCTGTTTGAACCCCTGAACTCTCACTGTTATAACCCCTGAACTCTCACTGTTATATCTCCTGAACTCTCACTGTTATATCCGTTGAACACTCACTGTTATCTCCCCTGAACTCTCATTGATTTATCCCCTGATCTCTCACTGTTATATCATCTGAACTCTCACTGTTTTATCACCTGAACTCTTCCTGTGTTATCCTCTGAACTCTCATGTTTTATCTCCTGAACTCTCTGTGTTATAACTCCTGAATTCTCACTGTTTTAACCACTAAACTGTCAATGTTTTATCTCCTGAACTTTCACTGTTATATATCCTGAGCTCTCACTCTTATATCCCTTGATCACTCACCGTTATCTCTCCTGAACTCTCACTGTTTTATCCCCTGAACACTCACTGTTATATCCTCTGAACTCTCACTGTTATATTTCCTGAACACTCACTGTTATATTCGCTGAACTCTCACTGGATTATCCCCTTAAATCTCACTGTTTTATCTCCTGAAGTCTCACTGTTATATCTCCTGAACCCCCACTGTTATATCCCCTGAACTCTCACTGTTATGTCCCCTGTACTCTCACTGTTTTATCCCCTGAACTCTCACTGTTACATCCCCTGAACTCTTATTGTTATATATCCTGAGCTCTCACTGTTATAACCCTTGAACACTCACGGTTATCTCTCCTGAATTCTCACTGTTGTATCCCTGAACTCTCACTGTTATATCTCCTAAACTTTCAGTGTGTTATGCCCTGAACTCTCATTTTTTATCTCCTGAACTCTCACTGTTTTATCCCCTGAACCCTCACTGTTATATCCCTTGAACACTCACTGTTATCTCTCCTGAACTCTGACTGTTTTATCCCCTGAACTCTCACTGTTTTAACCCCTGAACTCTCACTGTTTTAACCCCTGAACTCTCCCGGTTTGAACCCCTGAACTCTCACTGTTTTAACCCCTGAACTCTCACGGTTTGAACCCCTGAACGCTCACTGCTTGAACCCCTGAACGCTCACTGTTTGAACCCCTGAATTCTCACTGTTTGAACCCCTGAACTCTCACTGTTTGAACCCCTGAACTCTCTCTGTTTGAACCCCTGAACTCTCACTGTTATAACCCCTGAACTCTCACTGTTATATCTCCTGAACTCTCACTGTTATATCCGTTGAACACTCACTGTTATCTCCCCTGAACTCTCATTGATTTATCCCCTGAACTCTCACTGTTATATCATCTGAACTCTCACTGTTTTATCACCTGAACTCTTCCTGTGTTATCCTCTGAACTCTCATGTTTTATCTCCTGAACTCTCTGTGTTATAACTCCTGAACTCTCACTGTTTTAACCACGAAACTCTCAATGTTTAATCTCCTGAACTTTCACTGTTATATTTCTTGAGCTGTCACTCTTATATCCCTTGATCACTCACCGTTATCTCTCCTGAACTCTCACTGTTTTATCCCCTGAACGCACACTGTTATATCCCCTGAACTCTCACTGTTTTATTCCCTGAACACTCACTGTTATATCCCCTGAACTCTCACTGTTATATCCCCTGAACTCTCACTGTTATATCCCCTGAACTCTCACTGTTATATCCCCTGAACTCTCACTGTTTAATTCCCCTGAACTCTCACTGTTTAATTCCCCTGAACTCTCATTGTTATATATCCTGAGCTCTCACTGTTATAACCCTTGAACACTCACTGTTATCTCTCCTGAATTCTCACTGTTGTATCACCTGAACTCTCACTGTTATATGTCCTAAACTTTCAGTGTGTTATGCCCTGAACTCTCATTTTTTATCTCCTGAACTCTCACTGTTATATCCCCTGTACTCTCACTGTTATATCCCTTGAACACTCACTGTTATTTCTCCTGAACTCTCACTGTTTTATCCCTGAACTCTCACTGGTTTATCCCCTGAAATCTCACTGTTATATATCTGGAACGCTCACTGTTTTATCCATTGAACTCTGACTGTTTTATCCCCTGAACTCTCACTGTTTTATCACCTGAACTCTCACTGTTATATCTCCTGAACACTCACTGTTATATCCCCTGAACACTCATGTTCTGTCCTCTGAACTGTCTGTGTTATATCTCCTGAACTGTGTTTTCTAATCTCCCGAACCCCCATTGTCTTATTCCCTGATCTCTCATTGTTTTATCTCCCGAGCCCTTGCGTTTATCTGCTGATTCATTGCTTTACAATGTCCTGAGCTCTCGGATTGTACCTCCTGAGCTCTCGCTGTTTTACCTCTCGAATGCTTGTGGTTTAATCCCCTGAACACTGCATGTTTTACCTGCCGATCTCTCACTATTTTATCTCCCAGACTCTTACTGTTTTATCTCCTGATCTCTCGCGGTTTCAACTCCCAGACTGCCACTGGTTTATCCCCTGAACACCCGCTGTTTTATCCCCTGAATTCCCGCTGTGTTATCCCCTGAACTCTCACTGTGTTGTCCCCTGAACTCTCACTGTGTTATCCCCTGAACTCTCACTGTGTTATCCCCTGAACTCTCACTGTGTTATCCCCTGAACTCTCACAGTGTTATCCCCTGAACTCTCACTGTGTTATCCCCTGAACTCTCACTGTGTTATCTCCTGAACTCTCACTGTGTTATCCCCTGAACTCTCCGTGTTATCCCCTGAGCTCTCACTGTTTTATCCCCTGAACCATCTTGTTTTATCTCCTTTTCTTTCACTGTTAAAAATCCTGAGCTGTCACTGTTATATCCCTTGAACAGTCACTGTTATCTCTCCTGGACTCTCACTGTATTATCCCCTGAACTCTCACTGTTTTATCCCCAGAACTCTCAGTGTTATATTTCCTGCACTCTCACTGTTATATCCCCTGAATTCTCACTGTTATATCCCCTGAACCTTCACTGTTATATCCCCTGAACTCTCACTGTTATATCCCCTGAACTCTCACTGTTATATTTCTGAACTCTCACTGTTATATCACCTGAACTCTCACTGGTTTATTCTCTGAAATCTCATGTTTTATCCGCTGAACTCTCACTGTTATATCTCCTGAACTCTCACTGTTATATCCCCTGAACTCTCACTGTTATATCCCCTGAACTCTCACTGTGTTATCCCCTGAACTCTCACTGTGTTATCCCCTGAACTCTCACTGTGTTATCCCCTGAACTCTCACAGTGTTATCCCCTGAACTCTCACTGTGTTATCCCCTGAACTCTCACTGTGTTATCTCCTGAACTCTCACTGTGTTATCCCCTGAACTCTCCGTGTTATCCCCTGAGCTCTCACTGTTTTATCCCCTGAACCATCTTGTTTTATCTCCTTTTCTTTCACTGTTAAGAATCCTGAGCTGTCACTGTTATATCCCTTGAACAGTCACTGTTATCTCTCCTGGACTCTCACTGTATTATCCCCTGAACTCTCACTGTTTTATCCCCAGAACTCTCAGTGTTATATTTCCTGCACTCTCACTGTTATATCCCCTGAACTCTCACTGTTATATCCCCTGTACCTTCACTGTTATATCCCCTGAACTCTCACTGTTATATCCCCTGAACTCTCACTGTTATATTTCTGAACTCTCACTGTTATATCACCTGAACTCTCACTGGTTTATTCTCTGAAATCTCATGTTTTATCCGCTGAACTCTCACTGTTATATCTCCTGAACTCTCACTGTTATATCCCCTGAACTCTCACTGTTATATCCCCTGAACTCTCACTGTTATATCCCCTGAACTCTCATTGTTTTATCTCCAGAACCCTTGCAGATTATTGGCTGATTCACTGCTTTGTATCTTCTAAACTCTCACAGTTTTAGCTCCTGAACTCTCACTGTTTTATTCCCTGAATTCTCACAGTTTTAGCCGCTGAACGTCGGCTGTTTTATGTACCGAACTCTCACCGTTTTATATCCCGCACGCCTGCTGTTTAATCTCTTGAACTCTCACTTTGTAATCTCCTGAACTCACACTGTGTCATCTCCTGGACTTCCGCTGTTTTATCCCCTGAACCCTCACTATTATATCCCTTGAACACTCACTGTTTTCTCTCCTGAACTCTCACTGTTTTATCCCCTGAACTTCACTGTTATATCCCCTGAACTCTCACTGTTTTAACCCCTGAACTCTCATTGTTTTAACCCCTGAACGCTCACTTTTTAACCCCTGAACGCTCACTTTTTGAACCCCTGAACTCTCACTGTTTGAAGCCCTGAACTCTCACTGTTTGAACCCCTGAACTCTCAGTGTTTGAACCCCTGAACTCTCAGTGTTTGAACCCCTGAACGCTCACTGTTATAACCCCTGAGCGCTCACTGTTATATCTCCTGAACTCTCACTGTTATATCACCTGAACTCTATCTGTGTTATCCCCTGAACTCTCATGTTTTATCTCCTGAACTCTCTGTGTTATAACTCCTGAATTCTCACTGTTTTAACCACTAAACTGTCAATGTTTTATCTCCTGAACTTTCACTGTTATATATCCTGAGCTCTCACTCTTATATCCCTTGATCACTCACCGTTATCTCTCCTAAACGCTCACTGTTTTATCCCCTGAACTCTCACTGTTATATTTCCTGAACACTCACTGTTATATTCGCTGAACTCTCACTGGATTATCCCCTTAAATCTCACTGTTTTATCTCCTGAAGTCTCACTGTTATATCTCCTGAACTCTCACTGTTATATCCCCTGAACTCTCACTGTTATATCCCCTGAACTCTTATTGTTATATATTCTGAGCTCTCACTGTTATAATCCTTGAACACTCACGGTTATCTCTCCTGAATTCTCACTGTAGTATCCCCTGAACTCTCACTGTTATATCTCCTAAACTTTCAGTGTGTTATGCCCTGAACTCTCATTTTTTATCTCCTGAACTCTCACTGTTATATCCCCTGTACTCTCACTGTTATATCCCTTGAACAGTCACTGTTATCTCTCCTGAACTCTCACTGTTTTATCCCTGAACTCTCACTGGTTTATCCCCTGAACTCTCACTGATATATCCCCTGAACTCTCACTGTTATATCCCATGAACTCTCACTGTTATATCCCCTGAACTCTCACTGTTATATCCCCTGAACTCTCATTGTTTTATCTGCAGAACCCTTGCAGATTATTGGCTGATTCACTGCTTTGTATCTCCTAACTCTCACAGTTTTAGCTCCTGAACTCTCACTGTTTTATTCCCTGAATTCTCACAGTTTTGCCGCTGAACTTCCACTGTTTTATGTACCGAACTCTCACCATTTTATATCCCGCCCTCCTGCTGTTTAATCTCTTGAACTCTTACTGTGTAATCTCCTGAACTCACACTATGTCATCTCCTGGACTTCCGCTGTTTTATCCCCTGAAGCCTCACTGTTATATCCGTTGAACACTCACTGTTATCTCTCCTGAACTCTCACTGTTTTATCCCCTGAACTCTCACTGTTTTAACCCCTGAACTCTCACTGTTTTAATCCCTGAACTCTCACGGTTTGAACCCCTGAACGCTCACTGTTTGAACCCCTGAACTCTCACTGTTTGAACCCCTGAACTCTCACTGTTTGAACCCCTGAACTCTCACTCTTTGATCCCCTGAACTCTCACTGTTTGAACCCCTGAACTCTCTCTGTTTGAACCCCTGAACTCTCACTGTTATAACCCCTGAACTCTCACTGTTATATCTCCTGAACTCTCACTGTTATATCTCCTGTACTCTCACTGTTGTATCTCCTGAACTCTCACTGATTCATCCCCTGATCTCTCACTGTTATATCCCCTGATCTCTCACTGTTATATCATCTGAACTCTCACTGTTTTATCACCTGAACTCTCTCTGTGTTATCCTCTGAACTCTCATGTTTCATCTCCTGAACTCTCTGTGTTATAACTCCTGAACTCTCACTGTTTTAACCACGAAACTCTCAATGTTTTATCTCCTGAACTTTCACTGTTATATTCCCTGAACTCTTACTGTTATATCCCCTGAACACTCACTGTTATATCCCCTCAACTCTCCCTGTTATATCCCCTGAACTCTCACTGTTATATCCCCTGAACTCTCACTGTTATATCCCCTGAACTCTCACTGTTTAATTCCTCTGAACACTCACTGTTTAATTCCCCTGAACTCTCATTGTTATATATCCTGAGCTCTCACTGTTATAACCCTTGAACACTCACTGTTATCTCTCCTGAATTCACACTGTTGTATCCCCTGAACTCTCACTGTTATATGTCCTAAACTTTCAGTGTGTTATGCCCTGAACTCTCATTTTTTATCTCCTGAACTCTCACTGTTATATCCCCTGTACTCTCACTGTTATATCCCTTGAACACTCACTGTTATCTCTCCTGAACTCTCACTGGTTTATCCCCTGAAATCTCACTGTTATATATCCGGAACGCTCACTGTTTTATCCATTGAACTCTGACTGTTATATCCCCTGAACTCTCACTGTTATATCCCCTGAACTCTCACTGTTATATCACCTGAACTCTCACTGTTTAATTCCCCTGAACTCTCACTGTTTAATTCCCCTGAACTCTCATTGTTATATATCCTGAGCTCTCACTATTATAACCCTTGAATACTCACTGTTATCTCTCCTGAATTCTCACTGTTGTATCCCCTGAACTCTCACTCTTATATCTCCTAAACTTTCAGTGTGTTATGCCCTGATCTCTCATTTTTATCTCTTGAACTCTCACTTTTATATCTCCTGAAATTTCACTGTTATATCTCCTGAACTCTCACTGTGTTTTGCCCTGAACTCTCATGTTTTATCTCCTGAACATACACTGTTTTAACCCCTAAACTCTCACTGTTTTATCCCCTGAACTCTCACTGTTTTAACCCCTGAACTCTCACTGTTTTATCACCTGAACTCTCACTGTTATATCCCCTGAACACTCACTGTATTATCCCCTGAACACTCATGTTCTATCCTCTGAACTGTCTGTGTTATATCTCCTGAACTTTGTTTTTTTATCTCCCGAACCACCATTGTCTTATTCCCTGATCTCTCATTGTTTTATCTCCCGAGCCCTTGCGTTTATCTGCTGATTCATTGCTTTACAATGTCCTGAGCTCTCGGATTTTACCTCCTGAGCTCTCGCTGTTTTACCTCCCAAATGCTTGTGGTTTCATCCCCTGAACACTCAATGTTTTACTTGCCGATCTCTCACTATTTTAGCTCCCAGACTCTCGCTGTTTTATCTCCTGATCTCTCGCTGTTTCAACTCCCAGACTGCCACTGTTTTATCCCCTGAGCACGCGCTGTGTTATCCCCTGAACTCTCACAGTGTTATCCCCTGAACTCTCACTGTGTTATCCCCTGAACTCTCACTGTGCTATGCCCTGAACTCTCACTGTGTTTTCCCCTGAACTCTCACTGTTATATCCCCTGAACTCTCACTGTGTTATCCCCTGAACTCTCACTGTGTTATCCCCTGAACTCTCACTGTGTTATCCCCTCAGCTCTCACTGGGTTATCCCCTGAACTCTCATGTTTTATCTCCTGATCTTTCACTGTTAAAAATCCTGAGCTCTCACTGTTATATCCCTTGAACAGTCACTGTTATCTCTCCTGGACTGTCACTGTTTTATCCCCTGAACTCTCACAGTTTTATCCCCAGAACTCTCACTGTTATATTTCCTGCACTCTCACTGTTATATCCGCTGAACTCTCACTGGTTTATCCCCTGAAATCTCACTGTTTTATCTCCTGAACTCTCACTGTTACATCTCCTGAACTCTCACTGTTATATCCCCTGAACTCTCACTGTTATATCCCCTGAACACTCACTGTTATATCCCCTGAACACTCATGTTCTATCCTCTGAACTGTCTGTGTTATATGTCCTGCACTTTGTTGTTTTATCTCCCGAACCTCCATTGTTTTATTCCCTGATCTCTCATTGTTTTGTCTCCCGAGCCCTTGCGTTTATCTGCTGATTCATTGCTTTACAATGTCCTGAGCTCTGCTGTTTTATGTACCGAACTCTCACCGTTTTATATCCCGCACGCCTGCTGTTTAATCTCTTGAACTCTCGCTGTGTAATCTCTTGAACTCACACTGTGTCATCTCCTGGACTTCCGCTGTTTTATCCCCTGAACCCTCACTGTTATATCCCTTGAACACTCACTGTTATCTCTCCTGAACTCTCACTGTTTTATCCCCTGAACTTTCACTGTTATATCCCCTGAACTCTCACTGTTTTAACCCCTGAACTCTCATTCTTTTAACCCATGAACGCTCACGTTTTGAACCCCTGAACGCTCACTTTTTGAACCCCTGAACTCTCACTGTTTGAACCCCTGAACTCTCACTGTTTTATCTCCTGAACTCTCACTGTTTTATCCCTTGAACTCTGACTGTTTTATCCCCTGAACTCTGACTGTTTTATCCCCTGAACTCTGACTGTTTTATCCCCTGAACTCTGACTGTTTTATCCCCTGAACTCTGACTGTTTTATCCCCTGAACTCTGACTGTTTTATCCCGTGAACTCTCACTGTTATATCCCTTGGACACTCACTTTTATCTCTCCTGAACTCTGTTGTATCCCCTGAACTCGCACTGTTTTATCCCCTGAACTCTCACTGTCTTATCCCCTGAAATCTAACTGTTATATATCCAGAACTCTGACTGTTTTATCTCCTGAACTCTGACTGTTTTATCCCCTGAACTCTGACTGTTTTATCCCCTGAAGTCTCACTGTGTTATCGCCTGATCTCTCACTGTGTTATCCCCTGAACTCTCACTGTGTTATCCCCTGAACTCTCACTGTGTTATCCCCTGAACTCTCACTGTGTTATCCCCTGAACTCTCACTGTGTTATCCCCTGAACTCTCACTGTTATCCCCTGAACTCTCACTGTGTTATCCCCTGAATTCTCACTGTGTTATCCCCTGAGCTCTCAATGTGTTATCCACTGAACTCACTGTGTTATCCCCTGAACTCTCACTGTGTTATCCCCTGAACTCTCACTGTTATATCACCTGTACTTTCACTGTTATATCCTTTGAACTCTCACTGTTATATCCCCTGAACTCTCATTGTTTTATCTCCCGAACCCTTGCAGATTATTGGCTGATTCAGTGCTTTGTATCTCCGAAACTCTCACAGTTTTAGCTCCTGAACTCTCACTGTTTTATTCCCTGAATTCTCACAGTTTTAGCTGCTGTTTTATGTACCGATCTTGCACCATTTTATATCCCGCACGCCTGCTGTTTAATCTCTTGAACTCTCACTCTGTAATCTCCTGAACTCACACTGTTTCATCTCCTGGACGTCCACTGTATTATCCCCTGAACTCTCACTGTTATCTTCCTTGAACACCCACTGTTATCTCCCCTGAACTCTCACTGTTTTATCCCCTGAACTCTCACTGTTTTATCCCCTGAACTCACACTGTTATATCTCCTGCACTCTCACTGTTATATCCCCTGAACTCTCACTGGTTTATCCCCTGAAATCTCACTGTTATATATCTGGACCTCTGACTGTTTTCTCCCCTTAACTCTGACTGTTTTATCCCCGTAACTCTGACTGTTACATCCCCTGACCTCTGACTGTTTTATCCCCTGAACTCTGACTGTTTTATCCCCTGAACTCTGACTGTTTTATCACCTGAACTTTGACTGTTTTATCCCCTGAACTCTGACTGTTTTATCCCTTGATCTCTCACTGTTTTATCCCCTGAACTCTCACTGTTTTATCCCCTGAACTCTCACTGTCTTATCCCCTGATCTCTCACTGTTATATATCCTGGGTTCTCACTGTTATACCCCTTGAACACTCACTGTTATCTCTCCTGAACTCTCACTGTTTTGTCACTGAACTCTCACTGTTATATCGCTTGAACACTCACTTTTATCTCTTCTGAACTCTCACTGTTGTATCCCCTGAACTCTTACTGTTTTATCCCCTGAACTCTCACTGTTTTATCCCCTGAACTCTCACTGTTATATATCCTGAGCTCTCACTGTTATACCCCTTGAACACTCACTTTTATCTCTCCTGAACTCTCACTGTTTTGTCACTGAACTCTCATTGTTATATCCCTTGAACATTCACTTTTATCTCTCCTGAACTCTCACTGTTGTATCCCTTGAACACTCACTGTTATCTCTCCTGAACTCTCACTGTTATCTCCCCTGAACTCTCACTGGTTTATCCCCTGAAATCTCACTGTTAAATATCCGGAAGTCTGACTGTTTTATCCCCTGAACTCTGACTGTTTTATCCCCTGAACTCTGACTGTTTTATCCCCTGATCTCTGACTGTTTTATCCCCTGAACTCTCACTGTTTTATCCCCTGAACTCTCACTGTCTTATCCCCTGAAATCTAACTGTTATATATCCAGAACTCTGACTGTTTTATCCCCTGAACTCTGAGTGTTTTATCCCCTGAACTCTGACTGTTTTATCCCCTGAACTCTGACTGTTTTATCCCCTGAACCCCCACTGTGTTATCCCCTGAACTCTGACTGTTTTATCCCGTGAACTCTCACTGTTATATCCCTTGAACACTCACTTTTATCTCTCCTGAACTCTCACTGTTGTATCCCCTGAACTCGCACTGTTTTATCCCCTGAACTGTCACTGTTATATCGTCTGAACTCTGACTGTTTTATCCCCTGAACTCTGACTGTTTTATCCCCTGAACTCTCACTGTTTTATCCCCTGAACTCTCAATGTCTTATCCCCTGAAATCTAACTGTTATATATCCAGAAGTCTGACTGTTTTATCCCCTGAACTCTGACTGTTTTATCCCCTGAACTCTGACTGTTTTATCCCCTGAACTCTGACTGTTTTATCCCCTGAACTCTCACTGTTTTATCCCTTGAACTCTCACTGTTTTATCCCCTGAACTCTCACTGTTTTATCCCCTGAACTCTGACTGTTTTATCCTCTGAACTCTGACTGTTTTATCCCCTGAACTCTGACTGTTTTATCCCCTGAACTCTGACTGTTTTATCCCCTGAACTCTGACTGTTTTATCCCCTGAACTCTCACTGTTTTATCCCCTGAACTCTCACTGTCTTATCCCCTGAAATCTAACTGTTATATATCCAGAACTCTGACTGTTTTATCCCCTGAAGTCTGACTGTTTTATCCCCTGAACTCTGAGTGTTTTATCCCCTGAACTCTGACTATTTTATCCCCTGAACTCTGACTGTTTTATCCCCTGAACCCCCACTGTGTTATCCCCTGAACTCTGACTGTTTTATCCCGTGAACTCTCACTGTTATATCCCTTGAACACTCACTTTTATCTCTCCTGAACTCTCACTGTTGTATCCCCTGAACTCGCACTGTTTTATCCCCTGAACTGTCACTGTTATATCGTCTGAACTCTGACTGTTTTATCCCCTGAACTCTGACTGTTTTATCCCCTGAACTCTGACTGTTTTATCCCCTGAACTCTCACTGTTTTATCCCCTGAACTCTCACTGTCTTATCCCCTGAAATCTAACTGTTATATATCCAGAAGTCTGACTGTTTTATCCCCTGAAGTCTGACTGTTTTATCCCCTGAACTCTGAGTGTTTTATCCCCTGAACTCTGACTGTTTTATCCCCTGAACTCTGACTGTTTTATCCCCTGAACTCTGACTGTTTTATCCCCTGAACTCTCACTGTTTTATCCCTTGAATACTCACTGTTATCTCTCCTGAACTCTTATTTTTTATCTCCTGAACTCTCACTATTATATCTCCTGAAATTTCACTGTTATATCTCCTGAACTCTCACTGTGTTTTGCCCTGAACTCTCATGCTTTATCTCCTGAACGTTCACTGTTTTAATGCCTAAACTCTCACAGTTTTATTCCCTGAACTCTCGCTGTTATATATCCTGAACTGTCACTGTTATATCCCTTGAACTCTCACTGTTTTATCCCCTGAACTCTCACTGTTATATCGCCTGAACACTCACTGTTATATTCCTGAACTCTCATGTTCTATCCTCTGAACTGTCTGTGTTATAGCTCGTGAACTTTCTTTGTTTTTTCTCCCGAACCCCCATTGTCTTATTCCCTGATCTCTCATTGTTGTATCTCCCGAGCCCTTGCGTTTATCTCCTGATTCATTGCTTTACAACGTCCTGAGCTCTCGGATTTTAGCTCCTGAGCACTTGCTGTTTTACCTCCCAAATGCTTGTGGTTTAATCACCTGAACACTCAATGTTTTACCTGCCGAACTCTCACTATTTTATCTCCCAGACTCTCACTGTTTTATCTCCTGATCTCTCGCTGTTTCAACTCCCAGACTGCCAGTGTTTTATCCCCTGAACACCCACTGTTTTATCCCCTGAACCCCCGCTGTTTTATCCCCTGAACCCCCGCTGTGTTATCCCCTGACTCTCACTGTGTTATCCCCTAAACTCTCACTGTGTTATTCCCTGAACTCTCACTGTGTTATCCCCTGAACACTCACTGTGTTATCCCCTGAACTCTCACTGTGTTATCCCCTGAACTCTCACTGTGTTATCCCCTGAACTCTCCCTGTGTTATCCCCTGAACTCTCCCTGTGTTTTCCCCTGAACTCTCACTGTTTTATCCCATGAACTCTCACTGTGTTATCCCCTGAACATTCCCTGTGTTATCCCCTAAATTCTCACTGTGTTATCTTCTGAACTCTCACTGTGTTATGCCCTGAACTCTCACTGTGTTATCCCCTGAACTCTCACTGTGTTATCCCCTGAACTCTCACTGTGTTATCCCCTGAACTCTCACTGTATTATGCCCTGAACTCTCACTGTGTTATCCCCTGAACTCTCCCCGTGTTATCCCATGAACTCTCACTGTGTTATCCCCTGAACTCTCCCTGTGTTATCCCCTGAACTCTCCCTGTGTTTTCCCCTGAACTCTCACTGTTTTATCCCATGAACTCTCACTGTGTTATCCCCTGAACATTCCCTGTGTTATCCCCTAAATTCTCACTGTGTTATCTTCTGAACTCTCACTGTGTTATGCCCTGAACTCTCACTGTGTTATCCCCTGAACTCTCACTGTGTTATCCCCTGAACTCTCACTGTGTTATCCCCTGAACTCTCACTGTATTATGCCCTGAACTCTCACTGTGTTATCCCCTGAACTCTCCCCGTGTTATCCACTGAACTCTCACTGTGTTATGCCCTGAACTCTCACTGTGTTATGCCCTGAACTCTCACTGTGTTATCCCCTGAACACTCACTGTGTTATCCCATGAACTCTCACTGTGTTATCCCCTGAACTCTCACTGTGTTATCCCCTGAACTCTCCCTGTGTTATCCCCTGAACTCTCAAAGTGTTATCCCCTGAACTCTCATGTTTTATCTTCTTATCTTTCACTGTTAAAAATCCTGAGCTATCACTGTTATATCCCTTGAACAGTCACTGTATCTCTCCTGAACTCTCACTGTTTTATCCCCTGAACTCTCCCTGTTTTATGCCCAGAACTCTCACTGTTTTATCTCCTGAACTCTCACTGTTATATCCCCTGAACTCTCACTGTTTTATCCCCTGAACTCTCACTGTAATATCCCGTGAGCATTCACTGTTTTATCCACTGAACTCTCATTGTTTTATCCCCTGAACTCTCATTGTTTTATCCCCTGAACTCTCACTGTTTTATCCCCTAAACATTCACTGTTTTATCCCCTGAACTCTCACTGTTTTATCCCCTGAACTCTCACTGTTATATCACTTGAACACTCACTGTTATCTCTCCAAAACTCTTATTTTTATCTCCTGAACTGTCAGTGTTATATCTCCTGAACTCTCACTATTATATCTCCTGAAATTTCACTGTTATATCTCCTGAACTCTCACTGTGTTTTGCCCTGAACTCTCATGTTTTATCTCCTGAACTTTCACTGTTTTAATGCCTAAACTCTCACAGTTTTATCCCCTGAACTCTCGCTGTTATATATCCTGAACTGTCACTGTTATATCCCTTGAACTCTCACTGTTTTATCCCCTGAACTCTCACTGTTATATCCCCTGAACACTCACTGTTATCTCTCCTGAACATTAACTGTTTTATCCCCTGAACTCTCCCTGTGTTATCCCCTGAACTCAACCTGTGTTATCCCCTGAACTCTCCCTGTGTTATCCCCTGAACTCTCACTGTTTTATCCCCTGAACTCTCACTGTTTTATCCCCTGAACTCTCACTGTTTTTTCCCTTGAACACTCACTGTTATCTCTCCTGAACATTAACTGTTTTATCCCCTGAACTCTCACTGTTTTACCCCTGAACTCTCACTGTTATATCCCTTGAACACTCACTGTTATCTCTCCTGAACTCTTATTTTTTATCTCCTGAACTCTCAGTGTTATATCTCCTGAACTCTCACTGTTTTATCCCCGAACTCTGATGTTTTATCTCCTGAACTCTCTGTGTTATAACTCCTGAACTCTCACTGTTTTAACGCCTAAACACGCACTGTTCTATCCCCTGAATCCCCTGAACTTTCACTGTTATTTCCCCTGAACTTTCACTGTTTTAACCCCTGATCTCTCACTGTCTTTTCCCCTGAACTCACACTGTTTTCCCCTGAACGCTCGCTGGTTTATCCCCTGAAATCTCACTGTTTTATCCCCTGAACTTTCACTGTTTTATTGCCTGAACTCTGACTGTTATACCTCCTCAGGTTTCACTGTGTTATGCCCTGAACTCTCATGTTTTATCTCCTGAACTCTCACTATTATATCTCCTGAAATTTCACTGTTATATCTCCTGAACTCTCACTGTGTTTTGCCCTGAACTCTCATGTTTTATCCCCTGAGCTCTCACTGTTATATATCCTGAACTGTCACTGTTATATCCCTTGAACTCTCACTGTTTTATCCCCTGAACTCTCACTGTTATATCCCCTGAACTCTCACTGATATATCCCCTGAACACTCACTGTTATATTCCTGAACACTCATGTTCTATCCTCTGAACTGTCTGTGTTATAGCTCCTGAACTTTCTTTGTTTTCTCTCCCGAACCCCCATTGTCTTATTCCCTGATCTCTCATTGTTGTATCTCCCGAGCCCTTGCGTTTATCTCCTGATTCATTGCTTTACAACGTCCTGAGCTCTCGGATTTTATCTCCTGAGCACTTGCTGTTTTACCTCCCAAATGCTTGTGGTTTAATCACCTGAACACTCAATGTTTTACCTGCCGAACTCTCACTATTTTATCTCCCAGACTCTCACTGTTTTATCTCCTGATCTCTCGCTGTTTCAACTCACAGACTGCCAGTGTTTTATCCCCTGAACACCCGCTGTTTTATCCCCTGAACACCCGCTGTTTTATTCCCTGAACCCCCGCTGTGTTATGCCCTGAACCCCCGCTGTGTTATCCCCTGAACTCTCACTGTGTTATTCCCTGAACTCTCACTGTGTTATCCCCTGAACTCTCCCTGTGTTATCCCCTGAACTCTCCCTGTGTTATCCCCTGAACTCTCCCTGTGTTATCCCCTGAACTCTCACTGTGTTATCCCCTGAACTCTCCCTGTGTTATCCCCTGAACTCTCCCTGTGTTATCCCCAGAACTCTCACTGTGTTATCCCCTGAACTCTCATATTTTACCTCCTGATCTTTCACTGTTAAAAATCCTGAGCTGTCACTGTTATATCCCTTGAACAGTCACAGTTATCTCTCCTGAACTCTCACTGTTTTATCCCCAGAACTCTCACTGGTTTGTCCCCTGAACTCTCACTGTTATATCTCTTGAACTCTCACTCATTAATCCCCTGAACTCTCACTGGTTTATCCCCTGAAATCTCACTGCTATATATCCGGAACTCTCACTGTTTTATCCCCTGAACACTCACTGTTATATTCCTTGTGCTCTCCCTGTGTTATAACCTGAACTCTCACTGTTTTATCCCCTGAACTCTCACTGTTTTATCCCCTGAACTCTCACTGTTTTATCCCTTGAACACTCAATGTTTTATCCCCTGAACTCTCACTGTTTTATCCCCTGAACTCTCACTGTTATATCCCCTGAACACTCACTGTTATATCCCCTGAACACTCATGTTCTATCGTCAGAACTCTCTGTGTTATATCTCCTGAACTTTCTTTGTTTTATCTCCCGAACCCCCATTGTCTTATTCCCTGATCTCTCATTGTTGTATCTCCCGAGCCCTTGCGTTTATCTCCTGATTCATTGCTTTACAATGTCCTGAGCTCTCGAATTTTACCTCCTGAGCACTTGCTGTTTTACCTCCCAAATGCTTGTGGTTTAATCACCTGAACACTCAATGTTTTACCTGCCGAGCTCTCACTATTTTATCTCCCAGACTCTCACTGTTTTATCTCCTGAGCTCTCGCTGTTTCAACTCCCAGACTGCCAGTGTTTTATCCCCTGAACACCCGCTGTTTTATCCCCTGAACCCCCGCTGTTTTATCCCCTGAACCCCCACTGTGTTATCCCCTGAACTCTCACTGTGTTATCCCCTGAACTCTCACTGTGTTACCCCCCGAACTCTCACTGTGTTATCCCCGGAACTCTCACTGTTATATGCCTTGAACACTCACTGTTATCTCTCCTGAACTCTCCCTGTGTTATCCCCTGATCTCTCCCTGTGTTATTTCCTGAACTCTCCTTGTGTTTTCCCCTGAACTCTCCCTGTGTTATCCCCTGAACTCTCAAAGTGTTATCCCCTGTGCTCTCCCTGTGTTATACCCTGAACTCTCCCTGTGTTATCCCTTGAACTCTCCCTGTGTTATCCCCTGAACTCTCACTGTTTGAACCCCTGAACTCTCACTCTTTGATCCCCTGAACTCTCACTGTTTGAACCCCTGAACTCTCTCTGTTTGAACCCCTGAACTCTCACTGTTATAACCCCTGAACTCTCACTGTTATATCTCCTGAACTCTCACTGTTATATCTCCTGTACTCTCACTGTTGTATCTCCTGAACTCTCACTGATTCATCCCCTGATCTCTCACTGTTATATCCCCTGATCTCTCACTGTTATATCATCTGAACTCTCACTGTTTTATCACCTGAACTCTCTCTGTGTTATCCTCTGAACTCTCATGTTTCATCTCCTGAACTCTCTGTGTTATAACTCCTGAACTCTCACTGTTTTAACCACGAAACTCTCAATGTTTTATCTCCTGAACTTTCACTGTTATATTCCCTGAACTCTTACTGTTATATCCCCTGAACACTCACTGTTATATCCCCTCAACTCTCCCTGTTATATCCCCTGAACTCTCACTGTTATATCCCCTGAACTCTCACTGTTATATCCCCTGAACTCTCACTGTTTAATTCCTCTGAACACTCACTGTTTAATTCCCCTGAACTCTCATTGTTATATATCCTGAGCTCTCACTGTTATAACCCTTGAACACTCACTGTTATCTCTCCTGAATTCACACTGTTGTATCCCCTGAACTCTCACTGTTATATGTCCTAAACTTTCAGTGTGTTATGCCCTGAACTCTCATTTTTTATCTCCTGAACTCTCACTGTTATATCCCCTGTACTCTCACTGTTATATCCCTTGAACACTCACTGTTATCTCTCCTGAACTCTCACTGGTTTATCCCCTGAAATCTCACTGTTATATATCCGGAACGCTCACTGTTTTATCCATTGAACTCTGACTGTTATATCCCCTGAACTCTCACTGTTATATCCCCTGAACTCTCACTGTTATATCACCTGAACTCTCACTGTTTAATTCCCCTGAACTCTCACTGTTTAATTCCCCTGAACTCTCATTGTTATATATCCTGAGCTCTCACTATTATAACCCTTGAATACTCACTGTTATCTCTCCTGAATTCTCACTGTTGTATCCCCTGAACTCTCACTCTTATATCTCCTAAACTTTCAGTGTGTTATGCCCTGATCTCTCATTTTTATCTCTTGAACTCTCACTTTTATATCTCCTGAAATTTCACTGTTATATCTCCTGAACTCTCACTGTGTTTTGCCCTGAACTCTCATGTTTTATCTCCTGAACATACACTGTTTTAACCCCTAAACTCTCACTGTTTTATCCCCTGAACTCTCACTGTTTTAACCCCTGAACTCTCACTGTTTTATCACCTGAACTCTCACTGTTATATCCCCTGAACACTCACTGTATTATCCCCTGAACACTCATGTTCTATCCTCTGAACTGTCTGTGTTATATCTCCTGAACTTTGTTTTTTTATCTCCCGAACCACCATTGTCTTATTCCCTGATCTCTCATTGTTTTATCTCCCGAGCCCTTGCGTTTATCTGCTGATTCATTGCTTTACAATGTCCTGAGCTCTCGGATTTTACCTCCTGAGCTCTCGCTGTTTTACCTCCCAAATGCTTGTGGTTTCATCCCCTGAACACTCAATGTTTTACTTGCCGATCTCTCACTATTTTAGCTCCCAGACTCTCGCTGTTTTATCTCCTGATCTCTCGCTGTTTCAACTCCCAGACTGCCACTGTTTTATCCCCTGAGCACGCGCTGTGTTATCCCCTGAACTCTCACAGTGTTATCCCCTGAACTCTCACTGTGTTATCCCCTGAACTCTCACTGTGCTATGCCCTGAACTCTCACTGTGTTTTCCCCTGAACTCTCACTGTTATATCCCCTGAACTCTCACTGTGTTATCCCCTGAACTCTCACTGTGTTATCCCCTGAACTCTCACTGTGTTATCCCCTCAGCTCTCACTGGGTTATCCCCTGAACTCTCATGTTTTATCTCCTGATCTTTCACTGTTAAAAATCCTGAGCTCTCACTGTTATATCCCTTGAACAGTCACTGTTATCTCTCCTGGACTGTCACTGTTTTATCCCCTGAACTCTCACAGTTTTATCCCCAGAACTCTCACTGTTATATTTCCTGCACTCTCACTGTTATATCCGCTGAACTCTCACTGGTTTATCCCCTGAAATCTCACTGTTTTATCTCCTGAACTCTCACTGTTACATCTCCTGAACTCTCACTGTTATATCCCCTGAACTCTCACTGTTATATCCCCTGAACACTCACTATTATATCCCCTGAACACTCATGTTCTATCCTCTGAACTGTCTGTGTTATATGTCCTGCACTTTGTTGTTTTATCTCCCGAACCTCCATTGTTTTATTCCCTGATCTCTCATTGTTTTGTCTCCCGAGCCCTTGCGTTTATCTGCTGATTCATTGCTTTACAATGTCCTGAGCTCTGCTGTTTTATGTACCGAACTCTCACCGTTTTATATCCCGCACGCCTGCTGTTTAATCTCTTGAACTCTCGCTGTGTAATCTCTTGAACTCACACTGTGTCATCTCCTGGACTTCCGCTGTTTTATCCCCTGAACCCTCACTGTTATATCCCTTGAACACTCACTGTTATCTCTCCTGAACTCTCACTGTTTTATCCCCTGAACTTTCACTGTTATATCCCCTGAACTCTCACTGTTTTAACCCCTGAACTCTCATTCTTTTAACCCATGAACGCTCACGTTTTGAACCCCTGAACGCTCACTTTTTGAACCCCTGAACTCTCACTGTTTGAACCCCTGAACTCTCACTGTTTTATCTCCTGAACTCTCACTGTTTTATCCCTTGAACTCTGACTGTTTTATCCCCTGAACTCTGACTGTTTTATCCCCTGAACTCTGACTGTTTTATCCCCTGAACTCTGACTGTTTTATCCCCTGAACTCTGACTGTTTTATCCCCTGAACTCTGACTGTTTTATCCCGTGAACTCTCACTGTTATATCCCTTGGACACTCACTTTTATCTCTCCTGAACTCTGTTGTATCCCCTGAACTCGCACTGTTTTATCCCCTGAACTCTCACTGTCTTATCCCCTGAAATCTAACTGTTATATATCCAGAACTCTGACTGTTTTATCTCCTGAACTCTGACTGTTTTATCCCCTGAACTCTGACTGTTTTATCCCCTGAAGTCTCACTGTGTTATCGCCTGATCTCTCACTGTGTTATCCCCTGAACTCTCACTGTGTTATCCCCTGAACTCTCACTGTGTTATCCCCTGAACTCTCACTGTGTTATCCCCTGAACTCTCACTGTGTTATCCCCTGAACTCTCACTGTTATCCCCTGAACTCTCACTGTGTTATCCCCTGAATTCTCACTGTGTTATCCCCTGAGCTCTCAATGTGTTATCCACTGAACTCACTGTGTTATCCCCTGAACTCTCACTGTGTTATCCCCTGAACTCTCACTGTTATATCACCTGTACTTTCACTGTTATATCCTTTGAACTCTCACTGTTATATCCCCTGAACTCTCATTGTTTTATCTCCCGAACCCTTGCAGATTATTGGCTGATTCAGTGCTTTGTATCTCCGAAACTCTCACAGTTTTAGCTCCTGAACTCTCACTGTTTTATTCCCTGAATTCTCACAGTTTTAGCTGCTGTTTTATGTACCGATCTTGCACCATTTTATATCCCGCACGCCTGCTGTTTAATCTCTTGAACTCTCACTCTGTAATCTCCTGAACTCACACTGTTTCATCTCCTGGACGTCCACTGTATTATCCCCTGAACTCTCACTGTTATCTTCCTTGAACACCCACTGTTATCTCCCCTGAACTCTCACTGTTTTATCCCCTGAACTCTCACTGTTTTATCCCCTGAACTCACACTGTTATATCTCCTGCACTCTCACTGTTATATCCCCTGAACTCTCACTGGTTTATCCCCTGAAATCTCACTGTTATATATCTGGACCTCTGACTGTTTTCTCCCCTTAACTCTGACTGTTTTATCCCCGTAACTCTGACTGTTACATCCCCTGACCTCTGACTGTTTTATCCCCTGAACTCTGACTGTTTTATCCCCTGAACTCTGACTGTTTTATCACCTGAACTTTGACTGTTTTATCCCCTGAACTCTGACTGTTTTATCCCTTGATCTCTCACTGTTTTATCCCCTGAACTCTCACTGTTTTATCCCCTGAACTCTCACTGTCTTATCCCCTGATCTCTCACTGTTATATATCCTGGGTTCTCACTGTTATACCCCTTGAACACTCACTGTTATCTCTCCTGAACTCTCACTGTTTTGTCACTGAACTCTCACTGTTATATCGCTTGAACACTCACTTTTATCTCTTCTGAACTCTCACTGTTGTATCCCCTGAACTCTTACTGTTTTATCCCCTGAACTCTCACTGTTTTATCCCCTGAACTCTCACTGTTATATATCCTGAGCTCTCACTGTTATACCCCTTGAACACTCACTTTTATCTCTCCTGAACTCTCACTGTTTTGTCACTGAACTCTCATTGTTATATCCCTTGAACATTCACTTTTATCTCTCCTGAACTCTCACTGTTGTATCCCTTGAACACTCACTGTTATCTCTCCTGAACTCTCACTGTTATCTCCCCTGAACTCTCACTGGTTTATCCCCTGAAATCTCACTGTTAAATATCCGGAAGTCTGACTGTTTTATCCCCTGAACTCTGACTGTTTTATCCCCTGAACTCTGACTGTTTTATCCCCTGATCTCTGACTGTTTTATCCCCTGAACTCTCACTGTTTTATCCCCTGAACTCTCACTGTCTTATCCCCTGAAATCTAACTGTTATATATCCAGAACTCTGACTGTTTTATCCCCTGAACTCTGAGTGTTTTATCCCCTGAACTCTGACTGTTTTATCCCCTGAACTCTGACTGTTTTATCCCCTGAACCCCCACTGTGTTATCCCCTGAACTCTGACTGTTTTATCCCGTGAACTCTCACTGTTATATCCCTTGAACACTCACTTTTATCTCTCCTGAACTCTCACTGTTGTATCCCCTGAACTCGCACTGTTTTATCCCCTGAACTGTCACTGTTATATCGTCTGAACTCTGACTGTTTTATCCCCTGAACTCTGACTGTTTTATCCCCTGAACTCTCACTGTTTTATCCCCTGAACTCTCAATGTCTTATCCCCTGAAATCTAACTGTTATATATCCAGAAGTCTGACTGTTTTATCCCCTGAACTCTGACTGTTTTATCCCCTGAACTCTGACTGTTTTATCCCCTGAACTCTGACTGTTTTATCCCCTGAACTCTCACTGTTTTATCCCTTGAACTCTCACTGTTTTATCCCCTGAACTCTCACTGTTTTATCCCCTGAACTCTGACTGTTTTATCCTCTGAACTCTGACTGTTTTATCCCCTGAACTCTGACTGTTTTATCCCCTGAACTCTGACTGTTTTATCCCCTGAACTCTGACTGTTTTATCCCCTGAACTCTCACTGTTTTATCCCCTGAACTCTCACTGTCTTATCCCCTGAAATCTAACTGTTATATATCCAGAACTCTGACTGTTTTATCCCCTGAAGTCTGACTGTTTTATCCCCTGAACTCTGAGTGTTTTATCCCCTGAACTCTGACTATTTTATCCCCTGAACTCTGACTGTTTTATCCCCTGAACCCCCACTGTGTTATCCCCTGAACTCTGACTGTTTTATCCCGTGAACTCTCACTGTTATATCCCTTGAACACTCACTTTTATCTCTCCTGAACTCTCACTGTTGTATCCCCTGAACTCGCACTGTTTTATCCCCTGAACTGTCACTGTTATATCGTCTGAACTCTGACTGTTTTATCCCCTGAACTCTGACTGTTTTATCCCCTGAACTCTGACTGTTTTATCCCCTGAACTCTCACTGTTTTATCCCCTGAACTCTCACTGTCTTATCCCCTGAAATCTAACTGTTATATATCCAGAAGTCTGACTGTTTTATCCCCTGAAGTCTGACTGTTTTATCCCCTGAACTCTGAGTGTTTTATCCCCTGAACTCTGACTGTTTTATCCCCTGAACTCTGACTGTTTTATCCCCTGAACTCTGACTGTTTTATCCCCTGAACTCTCACTGTTTTATCCCTTGAATACTCACTGTTATCTCTCCTGAACTCTTATTTTTTATCTCCTGAACTCTCACTATTATATCTCCTGAAATTTCACTGTTATATCTCCTGAACTCTCACTGTGTTTTGCCCTGAACTCTCATGCTTTATCTCCTGAACGTTCACTGTTTTAATGCCTAAACTCTCACAGTTTTATTCCCTGAACTCTCGCTGTTATATATCCTGAACTGTCACTGTTATATCCCTTGAACTCTCACTGTTTTATCCCCTGAACTCTCACTGTTATATCGCCTGAACACTCACTGTTATATTCCTGAACTCTCATGTTCTATCCTCTGAACTGTCTGTGTTATAGCTCGTGAACTTTCTTTGTTTTTTCTCCCGAACCCCCATTGTCTTATTCCCTGATCTCTCATTGTTGTATCTCCCGAGCCCTTGCGTTTATCTCCTGATTCATTGCTTTACAACGTCCTGAGCTCTCGGATTTTAGCTCCTGAGCACTTGCTGTTTTACCTCCCAAATGCTTGTGGTTTAATCACCTGAACACTCAATGTTTTACCTGCCGAACTCTCACTATTTTATCTCCCAGACTCTCACTGTTTTATCTCCTGATCTCTCGCTGTTTCAACTCCCAGACTGCCAGTGTTTTATCCCCTGAACACCCACTGTTTTATCCCCTGAACCCCCGCTGTTTTATCCCCTGAACTCCCGCTGTGTTATCCCCTGACTCTCACTGTGTTATCCCCTAAACTCTCACTGTGTTATTCCCTGAACTCTCACTGTGTTATCCCCTGAACACTCACTGTGTTATCCCCTGAACTCTCACTGTGTTATCCCCTGAACTCTCACTGTGTTATCCCCTGAACTCTCCCTGTGTTATCCCCTGAACTCTCCCTGTGTTTTCCCCTGAACTCTCACTGTTTTATCCCATGAACTCTCACTGTGTTATCCCCTGAACATTCCCTGTGTTATCCCCTAAATTCTCACTGTGTTATCTTCTGAACTCTCACTGTGTTATGCCCTGAACTCTCACTGTGTTATCCCCTGAACTCTCACTGTGTTATCCCCTGAACTCTCACTGTGTTATCCCCTGAACTCTCACTGTATTATGCCCTGAACTCTCACTGTGTTATCCCCTGAACTCTCCCCGTGTTATCCCATGAACTCTCACTGTGTTATCCCCTGAACTCTCCCTGTGTTATCCCCTGAACTCTCCCTGTGTTTTCCCCTGAACTCTCACTGTTTTATCCCATGAACTCTCACTGTGTTATCCCCTGAACATTCCCTGTGTTATCCCCTAAATTCTCACTGTGTTATCTTCTGAACTCTCACTGTGTTATGCCCTGAACTCTCACTGTGTTATCCCCTGAACTCTCACTGTGTTATCCCCTGAACTCTCACTGTGTTATCCCCTGAACTCTCACTGTATTATGCCCTGAACTCTCACTGTGTTATCCCCTGAACTCTCCCCGTGTTATCCACTGAACTCTCACTGTGTTATGCCCTGAACTCTCACTGTGTTATGCCCTGAACTCTCACTGTGTTATCCCCTGAACACTCACTGTGTTATCCCATGAACTCTCACTGTGTTATCCCCTGAACTCTCACTGTGTTATCCCCTGAACTCTCCCTGTGTTATCCCCTGAACTCTCAAAGTGTTATCCCCTGAACTCTCATGTTTTATCTTCTTATCTTTCACTGTTAAAAATCCTGAGCTATCACTGTTATATCCCTTGAACAGTCACTGTATCTCTCCTGAACTCTCACTGTTTTATCCCCTGAACTCTCCCTGTTTTATGCCCAGAACTCTCACTGTTTTATCTCCTGAACTCTCACTGTTATATCCCCTGAACTCTCACTGTTTTATCCCCTGAACTCTCACTGTAATATCCCGTGAGCATTCACTGTTTTATCCACTGAACTCTCATTGTTTTATCCCCTGAACTCTCATTGTTTTATCCCCTGAACTCTCACTGTTTTATCCCCTAAACATTCACTGTTTTATCCCCTGAACTCTCACTGTTTTATCCCCTGAACTCTCACTGTTATATCACTTGAACACTCACTGTTATCTCTCCAAAACTCTTATTTTTATCTCCTGAACTGTCAGTGTTATATCTCCTGAACTCTCACTATTATATCTCCTGAAATTTCACTGTTATATCTCCTGAACTCTCACTGTGTTTTGCCCTGAACTCTCATGTTTTATCTCCTGAACTTTCACTGTTTTAATGCCTAAACTCTCACAGTTTTATCCCCTGAACTCTCGCTGTTATATATCCTGAACTGTCACTGTTATATCCCTTGAACTCTCACTGTTTTATCCCCTGAACTCTCACTGTTATATCCCCTGAACACTCACTGTTATCTCTCCTGAACATTAACTGTTTTATCCCCTGAACTCTCCCTGTGTTATCCCCTGAACTCAACCTGTGTTATCCCCTGAACTCTCCCTGTGTTATCCCCTGAACTCTCACTGTTTTATCCCCTGAACTCTCACTGTTTTATCCCCTGAACTCTCACTGTTTTTTCCCTTGAACACTCACTGTTATCTCTCCTGAACATTAACTGTTTTATCCCCTGAACTCTCACTGTTTTACCCCTGAACTCTCACTGTTATATCCCTTGAACACTCACTGTTATCTCTCCTGAACTCTTATTTTTTATCTCCTGAACTCTCAGTGTTATATCTCCTGAACTCTCACTGTTTTATCCCCGAACTCTGATGTTTTATCTCCTGAACTCTCTGTGTTATAACTCCTGAACTCTCACTGTTTTAACGCCTAAACACGCACTGTTCTATCCCCTGAATCCCCTGAACTTTCACTGTTATTTCCCCTGAACTTTCACTGTTTTAACCCCTGATCTCTCACTGTCTTTTCCCCTGAACTCACACTGTTTTCCCCTGAACGCTCGCTGGTTTATCCCCTGAAATCTCACTGTTTTATCCCCTGAACTTTCACTGTTTTATTGCCTGAACTCTGACTGTTATACCTCCTCAGGTTTCACTGTGTTATGCCCTGAACTCTCATGTTTTATCTCCTGAACTCTCACTATTATATCTCCTGAAATTTCACTGTTATATCTCCTGAACTCTCACTGTGTTTTGCCCTGAACTCTCATGTTTTATCCCCTGAGCTCTCACTGTTATATATCCTGAACTGTCACTGTTATATCCCTTGAACTCTCACTGTTTTATCCCCTGAACTCTCACTGTTATATCCCCTGAACTCTCACTGATATATCCCCTGAACACTCACTGTTATATTCCTGAACACTCATGTTCTATCCTCTGAACTGTCTGTGTTATAGCTCCTGAACTTTCTTTGTTTTCTCTCCCGAACCCCCATTGTCTTATTCCCTGATCTCTCATTGTTGTATCTCCCGAGCCCTTGCGTTTATCTCCTGATTCATTGCTTTACAACGTCCTGAGCTCTCGGATTTTATCTCCTGAGCACTTGCTGTTTTACCTCCCAAATGCTTGTGGTTTAATCACCTGAACACTCAATGTTTTACCTGCCGAACTCTCACTATTTTATCTCCCAGACTCTCACTGTTTTATCTCCTGATCTCTCGCTGTTTCAACTCACAGACTGCCAGTGTTTTATCCCCTGAACACCCGCTGTTTTATCCCCTGAACACCCGCTGTTTTATTCCCTGAACCCCCGCTGTGTTATGCCCTGAACCCCCGCTGTGTTATCCCCTGAACTCTCACTGTGTTATTCCCTGAACTCTCACTGTGTTATCCCCTGAACTCTCCCTGTGTTATCCCCTGAACTCTCCCTGTGTTATCCCCTGAACTCTCCCTGTGTTATCCCCTGAACTCTCACTGTGTTATCCCCTGAACTCTCCCTGTGTTATCCCCTGAACTCTCCCTGTGTTATCCCCAGAACTCTCACTGTGTTATCCCCTGAACTCTCATATTTTACCTCCTGATCTTTCACTGTTAAAAATCCTGAGCTGTCACTGTTATATCCCTTGAACAGTCACAGTTATCTCTCCTGAACTCTCACTGTTTTATCCCCAGAACTCTCACTGGTTTGTCCCCTGAACTCTCACTGTTATATCTCTTGAACTCTCACTCATTAATCCCCTGAACTCTCACTGGTTTATCCCCTGAAATCTCACTGCTATATATCCGGAACTCTCACTGTTTTATCCCCTGAACACTCACTGTTATATTCCTTGTGCTCTCCCTGTGTTATAACCTGAACTCTCACTGTTTTATCCCCTGAACTCTCACTGTTTTATCCCCTGAACTCTCACTGTTTTATCCCTTGAACACTCAATGTTTTATCCCCTGAACTCTCACTGTTTTATCCCCTGAACTCTCACTGTTATATCCCCTGAACACTCACTGTTATATCCCCTGAACACTCATGTTCTATCGTCAGAACTCTCTGTGTTATATCTCCTGAACTTTCTTTGTTTTATCTCCCGAACCCCCATTGTCTTATTCCCTGATCTCTCATTGTTGTATCTCCCGAGCCCTTGCGTTTATCTCCTGATTCATTGCTTTACAATGTCCTGAGCTCTCGAATTTTACCTCCTGAGCACTTGCTGTTTTACCTCCCAAATGCTTGTGGTTTAATCACCTGAACACTCAATGTTTTACCTGCCGAGCTCTCACTATTTTATCTCCCAGACTCTCACTGTTTTATCTCCTGAGCTCTCGCTGTTTCAACTCCCAGACTGCCAGTGTTTTATCCCCTGAACACCCGCTGTTTTATCCCCTGAACCCCCGCTGTTTTATCCCCTGAACCCCCACTGTGTTATCCCCTGAACTCTCACTGTGTTATCCCCTGAACTCTCACTGTGTTACCCCCCGAACTCTCACTGTGTTATCCCCGGAACTCTCACTGTTATATGCCTTGAACACTCACTGTTATCTCTCCTGAACTCTCCCTGTGTTATCCCCCTGATCTCTCCCTGTGTTATTTCCTGAACTCTCCTTGTGTTTTCCCCTGAACTCTCCCTGTGTTATCCCCTGAACTCTCAAAGTGTTATCCCCTGTGCTCTCCCTGTGTTATACCCTGAACTCTCCCTGTGTTATCCCTTGAACTCTCCCTGTGTTATCCCCTGAACTCTCCCGTTGTTATACCCTGAACTCTCCCTGTGTTATCCCCTGAACTCTCCCTGTGTTATCCCCTAAACTCTCACTGTGTTATCCCCTGAATTCTCATATTTTACCTCTTGATCTTTCACTGTTAAAAATCCTTAGCTCTCACTGTTATATTCCTTGAACAGTCACTGTTATCTGTCCTGAACTCTCACTGTTGTATCCCCAGAACTCTCACTGGTTTATCCCCAGAACTCTCACTGTTATATCTCCTGAAGTCTCACTCATTTATCCCCTGAACTCTCTCAGGTTTATCCCCTGAAATCTCACTGTTATATATCCGCAACTTTCACTGTTTTATCCCCTGAACTCTCACTGTTTTATCCCCTGAACTCTCACTGTTATATCCCTTGAACACTCACTGTTATCTCTCCTGAACTCTCACTGTTGTATCCCCTGAACTCTCACTGTTATATCCCCTGAACTCTCACTATTATTTCTCTTGAACTCTCACTGTTATATCCCCTGAACACTCATGTTCTATCCTCTGAACTCTCTGTGTTATATCTCCTGAACTTTCTTTGTTTTATCTGCCGAACTCCCAATGTCTTATTCCATGATCTCTCATTATCGTGTCTTATGAGCCCTTGCTTTTCTCTGCTGATTCATTGCTTTGCAATGTCCAGAGCTCTCGGTTTTTACCTCCTGACCACTCGCTGTTTTACATCCAGAATGCTTGTGGTTTTATCCCCTGAGCACTCAATGTTTTATCTGCCAAACTCTCACTGTTTTATCTCCTGATCTCTCGCTGATTCAACTCACAGACTGCCAGAGTTTTATCTCCTGCACACCCGCTGTGTTATCCCCTGAACTCTCCCTGTGTTATCCCCTGAACTCTCCCTGTGTTATCCCCTGAACTCTCCCTGTGTTATCCCCTGAACTCTCCGTGTTATCCCCTGAACTCTCCCTGTGTTATCCCCTGAACTCTCTCTGTGTTATCCCCTGAACTCTCACTGTGTTATCCCCTGAACTCACCCTGTGTTATCCCCTGAACTCTCTCTGTGTTATCCCCTGAACTCTCCCTGTGTTATCCCCTGAACTCTCTGTGTTATCCCCTGAACTCTCCCTGTGTTATCCCCTGAACTCTCTCTGTGTTATCCCCTGAACTCTCACTGTGTTATCCCCTGAACTCTCATATTTTACCTCCTGATCTTTCACTGTTAAAAATCCTGATCTGTCACTGTTATATCCCTTGAACAGTCACTGTTATCTCTCCTGAACTCTCACTGTTTTATCCCCCGAACTCTCACTGGTTTGTCCCCAGAATTCTCATTGTTATATCTCTTGAACTCTCACTCATTTATCCCCTGAACTCTCACTGGTTTATCCTCTGAAATATCACTGTTATATATCCGGAACTCTCCCTGTGTTATCCCCTGAACTCTCCCTGTGTTATCTCCTGAACTCTCCCTGTGTTATCCCCTGAACTCTCCCTGTGTTATCCCCTGAACTCTCACTGTGTTATCTACTGAACTCTCATATTTTACCTCCTGATCTTTCACTGTTAAAAATCCTGAGCTGTCACTGTTATAATCCTTGAACAGTCACAGTTATCTCTCCTGAACTCTCACTGTTTTATCCCCAGAACTCTCACTGGTTTGTCCCCAGAAATCTCACTGTTATTACTATTGAACTCTCACTCATTTATCCCCTGAACTCTCACTGGTTTATCCCCTGAACTCTCACTGTTATATGCCTTGAACACTCACTGTTTTATCCCCTGAACTCTCACTGTTTTATCCCCTGAACTCTCACTGTTTTATCCCCTGAACTCTCACTGTTTTATCCCTTGAACACTCAATGTTTTATCCCCTGAACTCTTACTGTTTTATCCCCTGAACTCTCACTGTTATATCCCCTGAACACTCACTGTTATATCCCCTGAACACTCATGTTCTATCTTCAGAACTCTCTGTGTTATATCTCCTGAACTTTCTTTGTTTTATCTCCCGAACCCCCATTGTCTTATTCCCTGATCTCTCATTGCTGTTTCTCCCGAGCCCTTGCGGTTATCTCCTGATTCATTGCTTTACAATGTCCTGAGCTCTCGAATTTTAACTCCTGAGCCCTTGCTGTTTTACCTCCCAAATGCTTGTGGTTTAATCACCTGAACACTCAATGTTTTACCTGCCGAACTCTCACTATTTTATCTCCCCGACTCTCACTGTTTTATCTACTGACCTCTCGCTGTTTCAACTCCCAGAATGCCAGTGTTTTTTCCCCTAAACCCCCGCTGTTTTATCCCCTGAACCCCCGCTGTGTTATCCCCTGAACTCTCACTGTGTTATCCCCTGAACTCTCACTGTGTTACCCCCTGAACTCTCACTGTGTTATCCCCTGAACTCTCACTGTGTTATTCCCTGACCTCTCCCTGTGTTATCCCCTGAACTCTCCCTGTGTTATCCCCTGAACTCTCCCTGTGTTATCCCCTGAACTCTCCCTGTGTTATCCCCTGAACTCTCCTTGTGTTATGCCCTGAACTTTCACTGTATTATCCCCTGAACTCTCACTGTGTTATCCCCTGAACTCTCACTGTGTTATCCCCTGAACTCTCCCTGTGTTATCCCCTGAACTCTCCCTGTGTTATCCCCTGAACTCTCACTGTTTTATCTCCTGAACTCTCCCTGTGTTATCCCCTGAACTCTCCCTGTGTTATCCCCTGAACTCTCACTGTGTTATCTACTGAACTCTCATATTTTACCTCCTGATCTTTCACTGTTAAAAATCCTGAGCTGTCACTGTTATATCCCTTGAACAGTCACAGTTATCTCTCCTGAACTCTCACTGTTTTATCCCCAGAACTCTCACTGGTTTGTCCCCAGAACTCTCACTGTTATATCTCTTGAACTCTCACTCATTAATCCCCTGAACTCTCACTGGTTTATCCCCTGCAATCTCCCTGTGTTATACCCTGAACTCTCCCTGTGTTATCCCTTGAACTCTCCCTGTGTTATCCCCTGAACTCTCCTGGTGTTATACCCTGAACTCTCTCTGTGTTATCCCCTGAACTCTCCCTGTTATATATCCTGAGGTCTCACTGTTATTTTCTTTGAACACTCACTGTTATCTCCCCCGAACTCTCACTGTTTTATACCCTGAACTCTCACTGTTTTATCTCCTGAACTCTCAATTTTCTATCCCCTAAACTCTCACTGTTATATCCCCTGAACTCTCACTGTTATATCCCCTGAACTCATACTGTTTTATCCCCTGAACTCTCACTGTTTGATTCTGTGAACTCTCACTGTTTTATCCCCTGAACTCTCACTGTTTGATTCTGTGAACTCTCACTGTTTTATCCCCTGAACTCTCACTGTTATATATCCTGAGGTCTCACTGTTATTTTCTTTGAACACTCACTGTTATCTCCCCCGAACTCTCACTGTTTTATACCCTGAACTCTCACTGTTTTATCTCCTGAACTCTCAATTTTCTATCCCCTAAACTCTCACTGTTATATCCCCTGAACTCTCACTGTTATATCCCCTGAACTCTCACTGTCATATCCCCTGAACTCTCACTGTTATATCCCCTGAACTCTAACTTTTATATCCCCTAAACTCTCACTGTTATATCTCCTAAACTTTCAGTGTGTTATGCACTGAACACTCATTTTTTATCTCCTGAACTCTCACTGTTAAATATCCTGAGGTTTCCCTGTTATATCCCTTGAACACTCACTGTTATCTCTCCTGAACTCTCACTCTTTTATCCCCTGAACTCTCACTGTTTTATCCCCTGAACTCTCACTGTTATATCTCCTCAACTGTCACTATTATATCTCCTGAAATTTCACTGTTATATCTCCTGAACTCTCACTGTGTTTTGCACTGAACTCTCATGTTTTATCTCCTGAACGTTCACTGTTTTAACCCCTAAACTCTCACTGTTTTATCCCCTGAACTCTCGCTGTTTTATATCCTGAACTCTCACTGTTATATCCCTTGAACACTCACTGTTATCTCTCCTGAACTCTTGCAGTTTTTATCTCCTGAATTCTCATTGTTTTATGTCCTGTACTGTTGCTGTTTTATACCCTGAAATCTCATTGCTTTATCCCTCGAACTCTCACTGTTTTATCCCCTGAACTGTCTCTGCTACATCTAATGAACTCTCACTGTTTGATCCCCTGAATTCTCACCTTTTTATCTTCTGAAATCCCACTGCTTAATCCCCTGAAATCCCGCTGTTTTACCTTCTGAACTCTTGTTGTTTTGACCACCAAATTCTCTCTGTTTTATTTCCTGAACTCTCGTTGGTTTATCTACTGATCTCATGTGTTTCATCTCCTGAACTCTTGCTGTTTTATCACTTGTACTCTTGCTGTTCTAGCTCCAGAACACTCAATGTTTTATCTGCCCAACTCTCATTGTTTTAGCTCCCAGACTCTCACGGTTTTATCTCCTGATCTCTCGCTGTTTCAACCCCCAAACTGCCACTGTTTTATCCCCTGAACTTTTGCTGTTTTATCCCCTGAACTCTCACTGTTTTATCCCTTGAACACTCACTGTTATCTCTCCTGAACTGTATCTGCTTCATCCTCTGAACTCCCGTTGTTTTACCTTCTTAACTCTTGTTGTTTTGTCCCCCAAATTCTCTCTGTTTTGTTTCTTGTACTCTCGTAGTTTTTTCTACTGATCTCATGTGTTTCATCTCCCGAACTCTTGCTGTTTTATCACTTGAACTCTTGCTGTTCGATCTCCACAGCTCTCACTGTTTTATCTGCTGCCTCTTGCTGTTTTATCTGTTGAACTATCTCTGTTTTCTCTCCCAAAGTCCCACTGTTTTATCTCCGAAATCTCGCTGCTTTTCTCTCCTGAATTATCACTGTTTTATCCCCTGATCGCTCATTGTTTTATCTCCCGAACCCTTGCAGTTTATTGGCTGATTCATTGCTTTTTATCTCCCAAACACTCACAGTTTTAGTTCCTGAACTCTCACTGTTTTATTCCCTGAACTCTCACTGTTTTTGCCGCAGAACTCCCGCTGTTTTATGTACCGAACTCTCATCCTTTTATTTCCCGCATGCCTGCTGTTTCATCTCTTGAACTCTCACTGTGTTATCTCCTGAACTCTCACTGTTATATATCTTGAACTCTCACTGTCTTATCCCTTGAATACTCACTGTTATATCTCCTGTACTCTCACTGTTTTATCCCCTGAACTCTTACTGTTATATATCCTGAACTCTCACTGTTATATCCCCTGAACACTCACTGTTTTACGGCCTGAACTCTCACTGTTATATCCACTGAACTCTCATGTTTTATTTCCTGAACTCTCTGTGTTATATTTCCTGAACTCTCACTGTTTTAACCCCTAAATTCTCATTGTTTTATCCCCTGAACTCTCACTGTTTTATCCCCTGAACTCTCACTGTTATATCCCCTGAACTCTTACTGTTATATCCCCTGAACTCTTACTGTTATATCCCCTGAACTCTCACTGTTATATCCCCTGAACTCTCACTGTTATATGCCCTGTACTCTCACTGTTATATCCCCTGAACTCTCACTGTTATATCCCCGGAACACTCATGTTCTATCCCCTGAACTGTCTCTGTTATATCTCCTGAACTTTCTTTGTTTTATCTCCCAAACTCCCAATGCCTTATTCCCTGATCTCTCATTGTTGTACCTTCTGAGCCCTTGCGTTTATCTGCTAATTCATTGCTTTATAATGTCCCGAGCTCTCGGTTTTTACCTCCTTAGCACTCGCTGTTTTATCTCCAGATTGATTGTGGTTTTATCCCCTTAACACTCAATGTTTTATCTGCCGAACTCTCACTGTTTTATCTCCCAGACTCTCAATGTTTTATCTCCTGATCTCTTGCTGTTTCAACTCCTAAACTGCCACTGTTATATCCCCTGAACGCTCGCTGTTTTTATCTGCTGAATTCTCAGTGTTTTATCTTATGTACTCTTGCTGTTTTATACCCTGAAATCTCATTTCTTTATCCCCAGAACTCTCAGTGTTTTATCCCCTGAACTCTCACTGTTTCATCCCCTGAACTCTCACTGTTTTATCCCCTGATCTCTCTCTGCTACATATCCTGAACTCTCATTGTCTTATCTACTAATATCATGCGTTTTATCGCCCAAACTCTCGCTGTTTTATCACTTGAACTCTTCCTGTTCTATCTCTGTAACTCGTTTTTTCTCCTGAGCTCTCACTGTTTTATCTACTGAACTCTTGCTGTTTTATCTCCCGAACTCCCACTGTTTTATCCCGTGAACCCTCTCCGTTTTATCTCTTGAACTTTCTCTGTTTTATCTCCCAAAGTCCCACTGACTTATCCTCGAACTCTCGCTGCTTTTCTCTCCTGAATTATCACTGTTTTATCCCCTGAACTCTCGCTGTTTTATCCCCTGGTCTCTCGTTGTTTTATCTCCCAAACCCTTGCAGTTTATCGGCTGTTTGATTGCTTTTTTATCTCCCAAGCTCTCACTATTTTACCTCCTGAACAATAGCTGTTTTATCTCCCTAACGCTTGCTGTATTAGCTGCTGAGCTCGCGCTGTTTATATGCTGAACTCCCATTGTTTTATTTCCTGAATCCATGCTCTTTTTTCTCCCAACCTCTCGTAGTTTTATCACTTGAATTTGCGCTGCTTTAGCTCCTGAAATGTCACTATTTTATTTCCTGAACTCTCACTGTTCTATCTCCCGATCTTCCATTATTTTACCCGCTGAACTCTCACTGTTTTTATCTCCTGAAGTCTCACTGTTTTATCACCAGTAATTTCGCTATTTTATACCCAGAAATTGCATTGTTTTATCCCATGAACTTTCACTGTTTTATCTCCCAAACCCTTTCAGTTTCTCTGCTGACTCATTGCTTTTTAATTTCCCGCGCTTTCACTGTTTTACCTCCTGAACTCTCGCTGTTTTATCTCCTGAACTCTCACTGTCTTATCCCCGGAAGCCCCATTGTTTTATCAACTGAATTATGGATCCTTTTGATCCCGAATCTCGCAGTTTTATCACTTGAGCTTACACTGTTTTACCTGTCGTGGAAAAACGGAGTGATATTACCTAGAGCCTAGTTGCAAACAATGGAGCGAACCAATCTCTGACTTACCCTCTTTACACACATAGACATAGCAAAAGGTTCGTGACAGAAACTTGGGCAATTACAATAGTTTCAAATGGCTTCAAAGAATAGCGATCAATGTTAATGATTTAACGATTAGACAGGACAATGTCAATGGTTTAGCAAATAGATAGTGTTAATAGTTACATATCCTGGGCAATGCGCACACAATAGTTTTTTTCTCTTAGATTTTGCCACCGTATCTGACATCCGGAGCCCCTTAGTTTGGGAAGGTAGCACTGGCCTTTTGATTTGCTAACTTATGTGCTGGCTGAGTGACTGTTTGGGGACATTCTACATTAATTTCATTATACATGTATTTTAATTTCCTTTCCCAATTATACGTGTAGGTTATTTCATTCACAATTGTACGTGTATTTCATTTCATTCACAATTATACACATATTTTATTCCTCCACAGTCTCTCCTTGTTAATCTTTTCTTTTAGATTAACACCAGTGAGGAATAATATCTTCATCATCATACAGGGGTTCATAACCATGAGGAAAAGGCCGGTTCCTGGCGGGGTAAACTTACTCTCCCTACCAGTGGGCTTTGCTGGGGCCAGTGCGCATCATTTAGGGAATGATTGGGGCACCCTCTAATATAGTAGAGACACTATTGATAATCTGAGAGTAGCGAATCCGTAAGTAACACACGTACAACACCCTATGATACATGCTACGACTATCCCAATTAAAAAGTATGGCCACAACTTGCCCAACCGGAAAACCAACCTAGTATTGTAGACCACTGAGAATCTTTTTTATAAAAATTGCTTGAACTTTCCCTAGCCTTCTTTATTTCTTGTACCTTGTCCATGACATGCTGTCCCAAGTCAGTGATATTTTCAGAGACATCGGGTACATAAGTGCAGCACTCTGAGCCTATCATAGCACAAGTGCCACCTTTTTCAGCTAGAAGGAAGTCAAGGGCCACCCTGTTTTGTAATATGGTTAGGCTTAATGCTATCATTTCAGTGGTGCTAGCTGTGATCTGCTTCTGTGTTTTAATCAGAGCATCAGCCATTGAATTAGTGACTTTTTCAAGCGCAGCTGCCAGGTTGATAATTTCATGTGAATTACGAGCCGATCCATAAGGGGGCAAAGCAATCATCCAGAATCGTTCAGATTCCGAGATGCCACGGCGATGTAGGCGCCGATGTGGGTGCATATCTGATTTACCTATATGGCGAAGATAGGGATTTAAGTATGCTAGGTAGCAACAGCCACTCCAGGTGGGAGTGGTTTCGTTCTTTTCCAAATTTCCTACAGGCATATTAGAGAAAAGGGATTGTTGAGGCATCCCAGACAACCAGGAGTAAGCTTTATCTCCACAAACCCAGTATGTACCATTAAGAGGGTCTGGTGGATGTTCAGTACCGGCGGGCTTTCGGACCTATAGTTCAAAGATGTATGATACTGTAATATGACAGGAGCTTCGTCCCAGATCATAAGTGCTGAGTGTAAGGTTGGAACGCCAACAGGTGGCGTTTACCGGCTCTAGTGGGGGTCTAATTCTAATTCTATGTTCTGTATAGTTCCACCCATTGGCAGATAAACATATTGTGCTGCGGTGTTACAATATTAAAAGTTCGAATGTCAGCATACTCTGTCATTTAGAGGAACAGCACACCAATTACCCGTCTCTCCCTCATGTTGGGGAGTCTGGGCGCATATCCAACAGGCACCCTGTCCTACCTCTCTAGCATAGGTGCGACATAGAGACAAAAAGGTGTTTGGGTGAGGATCCCTTGGGTATACCCCGCGAATATAACAAAGAACAGTATCCAATACATAATACAAGTTAAATCACTTAGTAACAGTTGCTTTACTATCGCCGGACAATGTTTTTTACAACGGGTGACATGGATCCAGTCTTCCTTCCCTTCAACCTTCAAAGCTGTCCAAGCTGTTAGCAACACGAGGGAGGGTCCTTTCCACTTAGGAGAAAGAGAGTCTTTATTTAGATATTTTACATACACTTGATCACTGGAAGTCGTGTATAGGAGTATCTTCTGCGGTCACCTGAGCCTGCCTTACCCTCTCATGCAATTCAGCTGCAGTTTTGCATTGTGCTTGGGCATTTGTCAAAGTCTGTTCATCTTTCCATACCAAGGCTAATTTTTCGGCACATGCGGGGGCTGGGCTCCGGTAGTCATTTGACGTTGCATAAGAGCTTCATGGGGCATTATTCCAGTGGCTCTATTTTTTCTATTTCGCATAGCATAAAGCACTACTGGAGTGCCTCTGGCCATGGGAGTTTATTATCCTGATAAACTTTAGATAGGGCATTTTTTAATTTCCCATTTACCCTTTCTACCATCCCTGAGGACTGTGGCTGGTAGGGAATATGCAAGTTCCACTGAAATCCCATAACCTGCGCTAAGTCTTTTGCTATCTTTCCGGTAAAGTGAGTCCCTCGGTCACTATTTATTCCCATAGATATTCCGTATCTAGGTATTATTTCTTTCCACAATATTTTCACTACCATTTGAGCATCATCTTTTCATGTAGGTTAAGCTTCTACCCATCGGGTGAACATGTCTACTATCACTAACGTATACTTATATCCCAAGGCCGGGGTCATATGTACAAAATCAATTTGTAAATTTTCGAAGGGTATCTTGGGCATCAGGAGGTGATCATACTTGGCTGCTGGCCCTTTGTTATTCTGCTGGCAAACTGAACAAGAGCGGGTGATTTTTTGTATGGTTGGGGTAATGCCTGGCTCAAACCATTGTTGGTTAATCGCATGTTGCATCCCTTCTTTGCCCATGTGTGCCTGTGCATGCACTAGGCGACACAAGGGCAAAAACAGACTTCGGGGACATACCACCCGCCCATCTGGATGAAACCAAACTCCTTCCTTAGGAATGCATCGTGCCCACTCCCATGTCCGCTTTTCCTGTTGAGTAGAGTTTTGTTGCGCTATCTGTAGTTCAGAAGACTCTAAAACAGGGATGCGAGGGTGGCTGGAGACGCGGAGAGCTTGCAGGAGAGGTACTTGTGCTGCAGCTACTCCCTTGGTTGCCTGGTCAGCATGGGCATTCCCTTTGGAGACATCATCAGTTAAATTAGTGTGTGCTTCACATTTAATAATTGCCAGGCGCTTGGGCAACTGAATTGCTTCGAGGAGGTTTAATACAAGTTGGGAATGCTTGATGGACTTTCCCGCTGATATAATAAAACGCCAATTTTTCCATATCTGTCCGAAGTCATGCACAACACCAAAGACATAGTGGGAATCGGTATAAGTACTGGCTGCTTGATCACCGGCCAGGATGCAGGCTCGGGTGAGGGCAAAAAGTTCCGCTGCTTGCGCTGAAGTGCCAAGGGGCAATGCATAGGCTTCCATAGTGCGGTGCGGGTCCACGATGGCATAACCGGCGAGGAGTAAATAGTCTCTTGGTCGATGAGAAGAGCCGTCAGTGTAAAAGATAACATCCGGATCGAGCAGGGGGTCCATCCACAGATCCTCCCTGGGGGAAGTGGTTCGCTCGATCACTGTGAGGCAGTCATGCTCCGCATCAGTTGAGGGCTCCGGCACAAAGGTGGCAGGATTAATTGCAGGCGATCGGCAGTAAGTGTAATTGGGGTGTGATAGCAAAATTACTTCATATCCTGTACGTCATGAGGCAGTAAAATGTTTTGTAGCAGCGGAGTTTAAAAGTAACGTGACAGCATGGGGTACTTGCACCTTACAAGGGTGGTCGAGGACCAACGGTAAAGACTTTTCAACCATGGCAGCGGTGGCTGCAACGGCATGGAGATAAGTAGGCATTCCCAGTACCACAGCAAGGAGAGCCATAGAGTAGTAAGCAACTGACCTCCTTCTTCCTCCATGGTCCTGTGTAAGCACTCCCGTGGCGATTCCTTCCTTCTCACTGACGTGCAACTGAAAAGGGTGGACATAGTTAGGTAGCCCCAAAGCAGGGGCTGTTGCTACAGCTGTCTTGAGGGCTCGAAATGCTGACTCCCGTTCTGGAGTCCTTTGAACGAGTGCGGGTACTTCTTTCAGAGTAGCAGCACGGAGGACAGCATCATGCAAGTGATAATTGGGTATCCATTGTCGACAATAGCCAACCATGCCTAGAAAAGAAAGGACTTCCTTTTTAGTCTTAGGCGAGGGTATTCGTAGGAAAGCCTGTACTCGCTCAGGTCTTATTTGCCGAGTTCCAGCCTTCAAGGTGAATACTGGACTTGCGACTGGCAGAACTGTAGTTTAGACCTCGATACCCTGTGGCCTCTCATAGCTAAGAATTGGAGCAAAGTGACTGAGTCCTCTACAGTCTTCCAGGGTAGGTGAGGCCACTAAAAGGTCATCAACATACTGTATCAAGCTAGAGTTTCAATTCAGACAGCATTCTTCCAAATCATATTTCACAGCAGCTGCATACACAGCAGGGATCTCTGTATACCCTTGGGGAAGCCGTGTACAGGTACACTGTCGTCCTTTATATGTAAAAGCAAATAAATACTGGCTATCAGGATGGAGAAGGTTGGAAAAGAATGCAGAACACAAGTCAACTACAGTGTACAGGCGCAGCTTCAGATGGGATAGAGGATAGAATCACATTTACATCGGGCACCACTGGGGCAATGGGAATCACGATGTTATTTACAGCTCGCAAGTCCTGCACAAAATGCCATTCATCTGGCCGTCCAACTTTAGGTATAGGCAGTATTGGTGTGTTACAGGTGCTGACAGTAGGCTTGAGAACCCCTTGTTGGAGCAGGGATGCCCACCTTGGCTTCAGGAGTCAGTTGTTATTGTTGAACGCAGGGCAGCACAACATCCTTTCCTAGTATGACACGGTGGTCCGGGGCGGTGAGCACTCGGCCTGCATGAGTCTTGTGCAGGGCCCACAAATCGCTATTATGTCCAATGCTGGAGGGCCAACAATATTGGGCTGCCCAAGGGGCTGCTGCTGCTGAAATTCAGCAAGAGGGTCGATTAACTGATAGGAAATACCAGGGAGGTATATTCTACCCTCAGCAGGTACAAACCACTCAAAAGATCCAATGCATTCAGAGGTAGAGGCCGACTGTAACCGCTTTATCATGGGACCTATGTGCTTTGCGAGGAAGGGGGGCCAAATAGTGAGTGTCAAGTGGGCTGCTGAATCAAGGTCCATACGGAACAGGGGCTGCTGCTCTGTGGTTAGGTGCACTGGGACGCCAATGCCCGCTTCCCTGAAATAAAGGTAGGGGTCAGGGCTGACAGAGGTTAATTGTCCTGCAAGAGCATTGGCCCTTTGGCGATACTCGGGGTCATCTTTCATTGTAATCCACGTAGCATAGTGTAAGTGAGAGTAACACTGCACCACCTGTAGCAGGCTTTTCAGAGTTTTAACAGGAGTTAAATACGGCAGCTTATCAATTTCCTGCCACAAGCGGCCCAGCTCTGCCGCATAAGGGTTACCCCCAAGTTGCCAGCAGTATAAGGTCGATTTAGGCTCCACTTTGGGGGTAAGGAGGAGGGACACTAACTGATGGGTCTGGGGCGAGGGTACCTCCATATACATGCCCTGAGGGGTACAGTAGATAGTAGCTCCTAATTAGAACAGGGTCTGGCGTCCTAGCAGGGGTAAGGGAGTGGTTGCTGATACTATCAGTGTCTCCTCTACACGATTGTCTTTTAATGACAAAACAACCTGTTTCGATAGGGGCTCTGACAAAGGAACACCAGACACTACCCTGTTCTGACTAAGGGGTAATCCCAGGGAGGGGGGTACAGAGGACAGGGTAGCGCCACTGTCCACCAAGGCTCGTAAATGAGTATCTCCTATTCTAAGGGTTACCATAGGTTGTGCTTCCGAGTCTTGGGAAAGTGATATAACCACTTCCTCTACCGTAACCTCCCCTGGGCCCCGCTAATCTTGCGGAAAAGGGTTATTATAAGTAAAGGAGGGAACTGCAGTTATTGGCTGCCCGTGTGGCATAGCAGGCTCCTTGGTGGGAGTAGATTGGCAGTCCCTGGCCCAGTGCCCTTTCTTCCCGCACTTACAGCAAATGTTTTGGGATTTGTCCTGTCCCTTATGTCTGCCCTGTTCCTGATGATAGAATTGGGTCTTTTGTTGTTTGGGGCCCTCCTGGGGGCTGGCAAACAGTCCCACATGGTCTATATTGACCAAAGTCGTGGTAATTTCGGACCAGCGCATAGTTTGCCAATTTAGATTTCGCATCTTAAATGCCTGGGCTTGTTGGGGCAGCATACAGTTCAGCAGCGTCTGAATAGCCAAGGGCCCATTGCCCTCCAAGGGAATACCTGCATACTCTTTCCAGGTCTTACGGAATCTGGCAATAACATCAGGGGTGCCCTCATCTTTCCTCTGCAAACACCGAGTTACTTCCCCCAGGTCCCTATGTCTCTGTGCTGCCCCCATAATGGCAATTCGTCCCCTCCCTTGCAACCAATGCTCTAAACTTTCAATTCCCATGTCAGCTTGCTCCTCATCAGACCGCTAATCCCCATTTTCCCCAGGTGGCACCAGAATGGTATCCCTCAGTGTGGCCCAGGAGCTACCATAGGCAAATTTTAACAAGGCTTGTAAGTCGCCTGGAAGGAGTTGATAAATTGCACACATTTGCTCCAACCAATTGAGGAGGGCTGCGAGACGCTTAATGGGGTTGGGTGCCTCGGCGCGAGCCTCAGCTGGGGTCCAAGGTTTAAGTATGGCCGTGTCTCCGATCATTATTTTAGGGGCCTGAAATGCATGAGAGGCAGAGTCAGCTGCTATCTGTCTAGAGAGGCTTCATGTGATGGCTACATTTAGCCGAGTCGCTTTCTTACTTTCACTATCAGATTCCAACTCCCTGAATTGGGAAGGGTGTTTACATTGGTCATCAATCGAGACGAGATTTGATGGTCCCAGACCCGCTTCTGCCTCTGCTCCAGCTTCCGCACCCAGTCTTGCCACTCTATTAGACTGGCTCCAAGCCGTTACCATCTCTATTAGTTCTTCTGTCAGGGTATCAGGGAGAGGAGGCTGACAAGGGCTGTCAGAAACAGGTGACATGAGTCTAGGGAACTGGGGATACAGCCCCAGTAGTCCGCAGTTAGTGGAATACGGTGGAGGGGCAAAGGGGTTTTCAGGCTCTGGAACAGAAATTTTCTCCTTCTTCTGTCAGGCTTTCAGGGGTACGCCCTCGGTTGGTCGGGGTCTCATTATCAGAAGCCAAACCCTCCTGTTTATTCTTTTGTTTGGGGGGCTGATGCCGCTTTGCTATCTCCTTCCATTTTTCAAAACAACCCAGCATATAATCAAAATCCCAAGTAGGATCTCCGGCCCCATTCGCAATTCCATCCCACCAAGTCTGGATGAGGGGTAATTTAAAACTGCCGCCATACAGCCATTCCCCTTGTATCCAGCCATATAAGTCACTACTAAAAGGCACTGCATACCTGTCATCTCCTGTTTCTGTTATAACAACGTCGGCTGGCGACCCCAGGGGGTCAGCGGATCTCCTACCTTCTGCCGAGCCCTGGTTACCATTTTCATCCGTTTTTCTGTTCTCTTGCCCATCTTCAAAGTTCCTGATTTGGGTTCTGGCTTCGGTCTGTTTTTGAATTCCCGTGGAGCTGGGGATGCTGCAGATGCCTCTCTGCTGCTACGATTTCCCATTTTATCTGGAAAGGAAACAATTAAACAGCGCAGCACGTTTTCCCTACCTATGCGCTCACCAGTGTTTAAGAGTTCCTCAACAAGTCCTCCAACTCTTTGGGTCTTTCGAATCTTTTCGGGCGGTAGCTATCCTTTTTATTCAGAGTCCCCCTTTCAGCTGGGATGCTAATTCACTGCAATAATCCCCCTTTCAGCTAGGATGCAGTTCGTACTCTCCCCAATTTAGGAGAGACTCTCCCTTTCTCTGCGAGGGTTCTTTTTCAGAGATCCGACGGTCCAGTTTTTCAATTACCTTTCCAACATAAGAGGCCACTGGACTTCAGGCAGATCCCACCTTCGTCGCCATCCATCGCTGAAAAACAGAGTGAACACTCAGACCCTGGAGGCTTGTCTGGGAAGTCTTTATTAAAGTCGTGATATCACGGAGAGCCTAGTCACATACAATGGAGCAAACCAGTCTCTGACTAACAACTCTTTACACACATAGATATAGCAAAAGGTTTGTGACAGAAACTTGGGCAATTACAATAGTTTCAAATGGCTTCAAAGGATAGCAATCAGTGTTAATTATTTTAACGATTAGACAGGACAATGTCAATGGCTTAGCAAATAGACAGGACAATGTTGATGGTTCAGCAAATAGATAGTGTTAATGGTTACATATACTGGGCAATGCACACACAATAGTTTTTTTCTCTTAGATTTTGCCACTGTATCTGATATGTGGAGTCCCTTAGTCTGGGAAGGTGGGAAGGTAGCATTGGCCCTTTGATTTGCTAATTTATGTGCTGGCTGCATGACTGTTTGGAGACATTCTACAGTAATTTCATTATACATGTATTTTAATTTCCTTTCCCAATTATACGTGTAGTTTATTTCATTCACAATTATACACGTATTTTATTCCTCCACATTATCTCCTGAACTCTCACTGTTTTATCTCATGATTTCTCACTGGTTTTTCTCCTGAACTCTCACTGTTCTATCCCGTGAATTATCGCTGTTCTGTCTCCTGATCTCACACGGTTTTACCACCTGAACTGTCACCATTTTATCTCCTGAACTCTTGATGTTTTATATCCTAAAATCTCATTGCTTTATCCCCTGAACTCTCTCTGTTTTATTTCCCGAACCCTTGCAGTTTACCTGCTGACTCATTGGTTTTTAATGTCCGCAGCTCTCACTTTTTACCTCCTGAGCTCTCGCTGCTTTACCTCCTGAACGTTTGCAGTTTTATGCCCTGAACTCTCAATGTTTTATTTGCTGAACTGTCACAGTTTTATCTCCGAAAATCTCACTGATTTTTCTCCTGAACTCTCAATGTTTTATCTGCTGAACTCACACTGTTTTATCTCCTGAACTCTCGCTGTTTTGTCTCCTGAATTCTCACTGTTTTACCTCCTGAACTTTCGGAGTTTTATCCCCTGAACATCCGGTGTTTTATCTCCAGATCTCTGACTGTTTTATCCCCTGAACTCTCACTGTTTCACTTCAGGTCTCAGTATTTTATCCCCTGAAATCAAACTGTCTTACCTCCTGAACTCTCACTGTTTGATCCCCTGATCTCTCACTGTTTTACCCCCTGAACTCTCACTGTTTTATTCCCTGAACTCTCACACTTTAATCCGCTGAACTCTCATTGTTTTATCTTCCAAATCCTTGCAGTTTATCTGCTGACTCATTGCTTTTTTATCTCCCGAGCCCTCACTATTTTACTGTACTGTCTTTGTTTTATCTACTCATCTCTTGTGTTTTATTTCCTGAAGTCTCGCTGTTTTATCCCCTGGACTCTCGCTGCTTCAGCTCCTGAACTCCTGCAGTTTTATCTCCCAAAGTCTCGCTGTTCGATCCCCTCAAGTCTCGTTGTATTATCCCCAGAACTTCCATTGTTTTATCTCCAGAATTTTTGCTATTTATCTACTGAATTATCATGGTTTTACCTCCTGAGCTCTGGCTGTTTTATCTCCCGAACTCTCTCTGTTTTATCCCCTGAAATCTCACTGTTTTATGCCCTGATTACCCATTATTTTTTCCTGCCGAATGTTTGATCTCCCAAACTCGCTGATTCACCTCCTGAACACCGCTGTTTTATCTCCCGAACGCTCGCTGTTTTATCCCCTGAACTCCCATTGTTTTATCTCCTGTATTCTTGCTCTTATTTCCCGAATGCTTACTTTTTCATCTCCAGAACTCTCACTGTTTCATTCCCTGAACTCTCATTGTTTTATCCCCTGAACTCTTACTGTTTTATCTTCTGAAGTTGCACTGTTTTATCCCCTGAACTCCAGATGATTTATCTCCTGAACTCTCATTTTTTTATCTCATGAATCCTTGCTGATTTATCTCGTGAACTTGCACTGTTTTATCCCCGAACTCTCACTGTTTTATCCTCTGAACTCCTGCTGTTTCAATCCTGAGCTCGTGCTGCTTTTCTGCCAAACTCCCACAGTTTTATCTCTTGAACTGCCGTTGATTTATCTCACAAACCCTTGCTGTTTTATCCCCTGAAGTCCTGCTTTTGATACCCTGAACTCATGTTCTTTATACCCTGAAAACTAGCTATTTTAAGCCCGAACACTCGCTGTTTATTCTCCCGAACTCTCCCTGCTTTATACGCTCAACTCTTACAGTTTTATCTCCAGAACTTTGATTGTTTTACCTCCCGAATTCTTGCTGCTTTTCTCCAGAACTCTTGCTGATTTATCTCCTTAGCTCTCATTGTTTAATCTCCCGAACACTGGCTGTTTTATCTCCTGAACTCTGGCTGTTTTATCTCCTGAACTCTGGCTGTTTTATCTCCTGAACTCTGGCTGTTTTATCTCCTGAACTCTGGCTGTTTTATCTCCCGAAATCTGGCTGTTTAATCTCCTGAACTCTGGCTGTTTTATCTCCCGAACCCTGGCTGTTTTATCTCCCGAACTCTGGCTGTTTTTCTCCCGAACTCTGGCTGTTTTTCTCCCGAACTCTGGCTGTTTTTTCTCCCGAACTCTGGCCATTTTTCTCCCGAACTCTGGCCGTTCTTCTCCCGAACTCTGGCTGTTTTTCTCCCGAACTCTGGCTGTTTTTCTCCCGAACTCTGGCTGTTTTATCTCCCGAACTCTGGCTGTTTTATCTCCCGAACTCTGGCTGTTTTATCTCCCGAACTCTTGCTGTTTTATCTCCCGAACTCTGGCTGTTTTATCTCCCGAACTCTTGCTGTTTTATCTCCCGAACTCTGGCTGTTTTATCTCCCGAACTCTTGCTGTTTTATCTCCCGAACTCTGGCTGTTTTATCTCCCGAACTCTGGCTGTTTTATCTCCCGAACTCTGGCTGTTTTATCTCCCGAACTCTTTCTGTTTTATCTCCCAAACTCTTTCTGTTTTATCTCCCGAACTCTTTCTGTTTTATCTCCCGAACTCTTTCTGTTTTATCTCCCGAACTCTTTCTGTTTTATCTCCTGAACTCTTTCTGTTTTATCTCCCGAACTCTTTTTGTTTTATCTCCCGAACTCTTTCTGTTTTATCTCCTGAACTCTTTCTGTTTTATCTCCCGAACTCTTTCTGTTTTATCACCCGAACTCTTTCTGTTTTATCTCCCGAACTCTTTCTGTTTTATCTCCCGAACTCTTTCTGTTTTATCTCCCGAACTCTTTCTGTTTTATCTCCCGAACTCTTTCTGTTTTATCTCCCGAACTCTTTCTGTCTTATCTCCTGAACTCTGGCTGTTTTTCTCCTGAACTCTGGCTGTTTTTCTCCTGAACTCTTTCTGTTTTATCTCCCGAACTCTGGCTGTTTTTCTCCCGAACTCTTTCTGTATTATTTCTTGAACTCCCACTGTTTTATCAGCTGTACTCTTCCTGTTTTGTCCCCTGAACTTCCACTGATTTCTACCTTGAACTCCCGCTGTCTTTACCTCCTGAATTATCATGCTTTTCTTGTCCAAACCCTTGCTGTTTTAGCACTGAACACTCACTGCTTTATCTCCTGATCTTTCTTTGTTTTTATCTCCTGACTTCTCAATGTTTTATCTCCCAAACTCTTGATGTTTTATATCCTGAAATCTCATTGCTTTACCCCTGAAGTCTCTGCTTTATCTCCCAAACCCTTGCAGTTTACCTGCTGACTCATTGGTTTTTAATGTCCGCAGCTCTCAATTTTTACCTCCTGAGCTCTTGCTGCTTTATCTCTTGAACGCTTGCGGTTTTATGCCCTGAACTCTCACTGTTTTAGCTGCCGAACTCTCACTGTTTTATCTCCGAAACTCTCACTGATTTTTCTCCTGAACTCTGAATGTTTTATCTGCTGAACTCACACTGTTTTATCTCCTGAACTCTCGCTGTTTTGTCTCCTGAAATCTCACTGTTTTACCTCCTAAACTCTCACAGCTTCATCCCCTGAACATCCGCTGTTTCATCTCCAGAACTCTGACTGTTTTATCCCCTGAACTCTCACTGTTTCAATTCCTGGTCTCTCACTGTTTTATCCCCTGAACTCAAACTGCCTTACCTCCTGAAATCTCACTGTTTGATCCCCTGATCTCTCACTGTTTTACCCCTGAACTCTCACTGTTTTATCCCCTGAACTCTCGCTCTTTAATCCGCTGAACTCTCATTGTCCTATCTTCCAAATCCTTGCAGGTTATCTGATTCATTGCTTTTTTATCTCCCGAGCTCTCACTATTTTACTGTACTCTGTTTTATCTACTCACCTCTTGTGTTTTATTTACCGAAGTCTTGCTGTTTTATCACCGGACTCTCGATGCTTCAGCTCCTGAACTCCTGCTGTTTTATCTGCAAAAATCTCACTGTTTTATCCTCTGAACTCTTGCTGTTTTATCTCCCAAACTCTTGCTGTTCTATCCCTTCAAATCTCGCTGTATTGTCCCCAGAACTTCCATTGTTTTTCTCCTGAATTTTTGCTATTTATCTACCAAGTTATCACTGTTTTACCTCCTGAGCTTTGGCTGTTTTATCTCCTGAACACTTGCTGATTTATCTCCTCAGTTCTCATTGTTTTATCTCCCAAACTCTGGCTGTTTTATCTCCCAAACTCTGGCTGTTTTATCTCCCGAACTCTGGCTGTTTTTTTCCCGAACCCTGGCTGTTTTTCTCCCGAACTCTGGCTGTTTTTCTCCGGAACTCTGGCTGTTTTTCTCTGAAACTCTGGCTGTTTTTCTCCAGAACTTTGGCTGTTATTCTCCGGAACTCTGGCTGTTTTTCTCCCGAACTCTGGCTGTTTTTCTCCGGAACTCTGGCTGTTTTTCTCCCAAACTCTGGCTGTTTTTCTCCGGACCTCTGGCTGTTTTTCTCCCGAACTCTGGCTGTTTTTCTCCCGCATTCTGGCTGTTTTTCTCCCGAACTCTGGCTGTTTTTCTCCCGAACTCTGGCTGTTTTTCTCCCGAACTCTGGCTGTTTTTCTCCCGAACTCTGGCTGTTTTTCTCCCGAACTCTGGCTGTTTTTCTCCCGAACTCTGGCTGTTTTTCTCCCGAACTCCGGCTGTTTATCTCCCGAACTCTGTCTGTTTATCTCCCGAACTCTGTCTGTTTATCTCCCGAACTCTGTCTGTTTTTCTCCCGAACTCTGGCTGTTTTTCTCCCGAACTCTGGCTGTTTTTCTCCCGAACTGTGGCTGCTTTTCTCCCGAACTCTGCCTGTTTTTCTCCCGAACTCTGGCTGTTTTTCTCCTGAACTCTGGCTGTTTTTCTCCCGAACTCTGGCTGTTTTTCTCCGGAACTCTGGCTGTTTTTCTCCCGAACTCTGGCTGTTTTTCTCCCGAACTCTGGCTGTTTTATCTCCCGAACTCTGGCTGTTTTTCTCCCGAACTCTGGCTGTTTTTCTCCCGAACTCTGGCTGTTTTTCTCCCGAACTCTGGCTGTTTTTCTCCCGAACTCTGGCTGTTTTTCTCCGGAACTCTGGCTGTTTTTCTCCCGAACTCTGGCTGTTTTTCTCCCGAACTCTGGCTGTTTTTCTCCCGAACTCTGGCTGTTTTTCTCCGGAACTGTGGCTGTTTTTCTCCGGAACTCTGGCTGTTTTTCTCCGGAACTCTGGCTGTTTTTCTCCGGAACTCTGGCTGTTTTTCTCCCGAACTCTGGCTGTTTTTCTCCCGAACTCTGGCTGTTTTTCTCCCGAACTCTGGCTGTTTTTCTCCCGAACTCTGGCTGTTTTTCTCCCGAACTCTTCCTGTATTATCTCTTGAGCTCCCACTGTTTTTTCCCCTGCACTCACCCTGTTTCATCCTCTGAACCTCCATTGCTTTCTCCCTTGAACCCCTGCTGTCTTTACCTCCTGAATTATCGTTCTTTTTTTGGCCGCACCATCGCTGTTTTAGCAGCTGAACACTCACTTTTTTTTTCTCCTGATCTCTCTTTGTTGTTATCTCCTGAATTCTCACTGTTTTATATCCTGATCTCTTGATGATTTGTATCCTGAAATCTCATTGCTTTATCCCCTTAAGTCTCTCTGTTTTATCTCTCAAACCCTTGCAGTTTACCTTCAATCTCATTGGTTTTTAATGTATGTAGCACTCAATTTTTACCTCCTGAGCTTTCGCTGCTTTATCTATCGAATATTTGTGGTTTTAATCCCCTGAAATCTCAATGTTTTAGTTGCTGAACTCTCACTGTTTTATCTCCAAATTCTCACTGATTTTTCTCCTGAACTCTCAATGTTTTATCTGCCGAACTCCTGAATTTTTGCTATTTATCTACCAAGTTATCACTGTTTTACCTCCTGAGCTTTGGCTGTTTTATCTCCTGAACTCTTGCTGATTTATCTCCTCAGTTCCCATTGTTTTATCTCCCAAACTCTGGCTGTTTTATCTCCCGAACTCTGGCTGTTTTATCTCCCGAACTCTGGCTGTTTTATCTCCCGAACTCTGGCTGTTTTATCTCCCGAACTCTTGCTGTTTTATCTCCCGAACTCTGGCTGTTTTATCTCCCGAACTCTTGCTGTTTTATCTCCCGAACTCTGGCTGTTTTATCTCCCGAACTCTGGCTGTTTTATCTCCCGAACTCTGGCTGTTTTATCTCCCGAACTCTTTCTGTTTTATCTCCCAAACTCTTTCTGTTTTATCTCCCGAACTCTTTCTGTTTTATCTCCCGAACTCTTTCTGTTTTATCTCCCGAACTCTTTCTGTTTTATCTCCTGAACTCTTTCTGTTTTATCTCCCGAACTCTTTTTGTTTTATCTCCCGAACTCTTTCTGTTTTATCTCCTGAACTCTTTCTGTTTTATCTCCCGAACTCTTTCTGTTTTATCACCCGAACTCTTTCTGTTTTATCTCCCGAACTCTTTCTGTTTTATCTCCCGAACTCTTTCTGTTTTATCTCCCGAACTCTTTCTGTTTTATCTCCCGAACTCTTTCTGTTTTATCTCCCGAACTCTTTCTGTCTTATCTCCTGAACTCTGGCTGTTTTTCTCCTGAACTCTGGCTGTTTTTCTCCTGAACTCTTTCTGTTTTATCTCCCGAACTCTGGCTGTTTTTCTCCCGAACTCTTTCTGTATTATTTCTTGAACTCCCACTGTTTTATCAGCTGTACTCTTCCTGTTTTGTCCCCTGAACTTCCACTGATTTCTACCTTGAACTCCCGCTGTCTTTACCTCCTGAATTATCATGCTTTTCTTGTCCAAACCCTTGCTGTTTTAGCACTGAACACTCACTGCTTTATCTCCTGATCTTTCTTTGTTTTTATCTCCTGACTTCTCAATGTTTTATCTCCCAAACTCTTGATGTTTTATATCCTGAAATCTCATTGCTTTACCCCTGAAGTCTCTGCTTTATCTCCCAAACCCTTGCAGTTTACCTGCTGACTCATTGGTTTTTAATGTCCGCAGCTCTCAATTTTTACCTCCTGAGCTCTTGCTGCTTTATCTCTTGAACGCTTGCGGTTTTATGCCCTGAACTCTCACTGTTTTAGCTGCCGAACTCTCACTGTTTTATCTCCGAAACTCTCACTGATTTTTCTCCTGAACTCTGAATGTTTTATCTGCTGAACTCACACTGTTTTATCTCCTGAACTCTCGCTGTTTTGTCTCCTGAAATCTCACTGTTTTACCTCCTAAACTCTCACAGCTTCATCCCCTGAACATCCGCTGTTTCATCTCCAGAACTCTGACTGTTTTATCCCCTGAACTCTCACTGTTTCAATTCCTGGTCTCTCACTGTTTTATCCCCTGAACTCAAACTGCCTTACCTCCTGAAATCTCAC